>CAUYON010045383.1:0-53821 GCA_963573935.1 Arctocebus calabarensis
AAAATGTTTTCATATAGTAAACGAGAAAATATCATGAATGGTATGTCAATCAGGTTTATAAAATATCTCAGATTGCATGTGAAGCCCCCACACTGTACCCCATGGTTGAACTAATGTACACAGCTATGATTCAATAAAAAAGAAAAGAAAAGATTCTTGCAATAGTTCGGCATGAGATGATCAGGGCCTGACTGAGGCCTTGGTAACTAGGAATGGAGAGGGAGAGAGAGAGAGAGACAGACAGACAGATAAGATTCTTATCATTAAAAGTGATAAAATAATAAATTAGTACCATAACAGCAGTATTAGTGGTACAACTCCACAATATGTTGGTTAGCATTTAAATGATGCACATTACTGAGGAGATCCATCTGATCACATCCCCTTCCTAATACTGTTTTTTAAACTCACTTTATTTTCAAAGCAATATTCTGGCTTTTACTTTAACATACAGATTGATAACATGTTCACCAAAACTCATTTGGACATTCAATATTACTCTACACAATCTATTTAAGTAACATGTAATATCATAAAACAAATATGCAACATGGACTAATCTAATATTCTAAATCAAATCATGGGTCTCTTCTATCTATGAAGTCTCTCTCAATCTGGGTAGAGTGCTATGATATCACAGCTCACAGCAACCTCAAAAGAGAGTATGAGTATAATTTTTCTATGAGTATAATTTTTCAGATAGAATTTGATTTTAAAAACTTAATTTTTCCAAAGTTATAAAGATAAATACTAAAAATTCTACTCAGAAACAAGCTATGAAGTTACTAATCATTTAAGGGGAATAAGAAATAGGACAAAAAGATAAGCAAAATAAAATAAAAACATTGCCCTGTATAACAGAAAGGGTTGCTTGATACAATCTGTCATCAAAATATACTCACTGCCATATACACAATATCCCACCTCTCCAGGCCACTCATCTATTGTCTCTTACCTTTAAATCTGCCCTTCGTTGACTGCTCTGCACTACTGGAGATGGACTCAAAATATTTTTCCATCTGGTACAACATTAAACTTTGCCAGTAGAGGGCACTAGAGGAGACAGGGTTTTGCTTTCCTGGTTCCAATGCTTTTTTCATCAGGCTCCTTACCATGAGTGTAGTTTATCTGCAGTGCACAGTGGCAGCAGCATGTGGCACCCTTCTAAGGGCTACATCTCCAGGAAACCCCTTCAGGTGTTTTTGCAGAAGAGTGCTGGTAGAGCACTCTCCCTGTGACTGATTTCCCCCAGCATCCCCTCAGTAAGCTTGTTGAAGATTCAGAAGTGAGGCCTATCCCCAAGGATATTTTCCCCTGGACTCCAGAGGGTAGATTTCCAGTGAGTCTTGCCAGCAAAGTGTCTCAGCAAGCTTCTTTGTGATCCAGTGAGCCATGGCCATGCTCTCTCCAAAAAGGTTCAGATCTCAGTGCTGCTAGAAGGGAAGCCAAATCTTAGCCCTTGGGGTAGTGACTGTTCCTTACATCTGCTATTCCTGTCTTTCTCAAAGTTCTCTAAATCTTACTAGCCAATTCCCCATTACTCCAAGCTCCTACCAATAATTCTTTACATTAAACTTTGCCCATTTTAATTAAATTACTATTACAGGATCTTTGCAGGGACCCTGATCAATACATCACCTCCACTTGGGAAAAAAGTTAACCCAAACAGTGATTACTGGGCTTCAAGAGGCCTCTGATGTGACTAGATTATTGAAAGGCCCATAAAGTGATAAAATATTCACTCTAGATACCCAGAAAATTCTTTGATTGTCATGAATTATGGAAATTAAACTGGTCACATATAAAATCAAAGGAAAGAGAGATACTAGCTGTAGAATTGTTCTTTCTTTCAGAATCAAACATTTAAAAAATGTATTATAAACCCAACAACTGCAAGTATGCTTCAGTTTATGAAATTTTCATAATCTATCTGTATCTGCCTATTGTGATGAAATCAAACCAGCTCTGTGCTCAGCTCCAAAAATTTCCTTACATGACAATTTTATGTTGTATCCCAGGACTCCTGAGCCTTCCAGTGGCCACTCTACCACTGGCTGATAAGATGATCTATCCTTCCAGATTGTTTTATGGACCTACATCTCTTTATAAAAATGAAAAGCACTTTATTGTTCAAAAGGCAATCACTATCTGTTTCCTTATAATATTCTTCTTATGAGAAGATGCCAAAACCAAATTATAAAAACAGCCTGCTTAAAATAATTTCCCTATCTTATGATTATGAAAAATATTAAAATTCAGTTTTAATAAATAGTGCCAGACTAGATTTTAAATAGTCTCTTTCTAATTGTAGAACAAGCTATGTCCTTATTTTAGTCTCCTATTCACAGTGACAAATTATTCACTGCTGTCATATATATCCTGAATTAGTATTTAATTAGGACATTTGATCCTATGGTAGAATTTTAGTACTGGTTTGCACTGGAGTAGCACCAACTACTACAACCCAACTCAAACATTAAGGCAATAAAGTTTAAGTATAAAAGTTATTTGGTGTGGCAGATTAAATACCACCAGAAATTTTCTGACATCTGTGCCATCCAGAGGTGGGATCTGCATCCCTTCCCCTTCAATCCTTCCCCTTCACAGGTGGGCTCTTTGACTTCTCTAATCAATAAAATATACTGAAAACAAAACTGTGGCAGCATTCCTGTTAGCCTGATAAAGCATTTTCCTTAATATATTCATAGACATTCACTGATGGTGTCTTATCAAACTGTCCTCATGTGGTAGGAGGGGCAAGGCAGTTCTCCAGGGCCTCTTTTATAAGGGCGAATATACAATATTATACTGTTAGCACATCACTTTGGCCTTTGGTTGAGATTAGTTTTAAAATATCAGATTTTGTGTATGGTCTATCTAATGATTATCAAATTTTACTTAAAAGAATTCTTTAGAAGATATAAATATCACTTTAGTATAATTTCATCCCTTTCATTATTCAGGGCTTAATTTTAATAATTATTAACTATTTAATGGGACCTCCTGCATAATGTCCTTCATTTTCAATACGCATTGGTAAACTATTAATTCTTCACTGAAGTGTTAGTAGTATATTAAAGCAAAAAATAGTTTTAAGAATGCTATGTAATACATTTACTTTGATTAACTTAAGAGAAAACTCCAAAAGAAAGTAGCCATTATATAAAATGCGAAAGGAAAAGGGAAACTCACTTGATATTTGTTAATAAGCCTGAGAACAGTCTTAAGAAAAAAAATGAACTCAAACTAAATCTAAGTCATAGAAATACATACTAGAGAAAAGAAGGGCGTTCTGATTAGTAAACTAGCCAGACATAGTCATACATAGTAAGCTAGAATGTAAAAGGGCCCAGAGTCTTAGTCTATTTAGACTGCTACAAGAAAAATACCATAGATGAAGTGACTTATAAGCAACAGAAATTTATTTCTCACAGTTCTGGAGGCAGTGAAGGCCAAGATCAATGTACTAACAGATCTGGTGTCTGGTGCAAGCTGGTCTCTAGTTCACAGATAGCATCTTCTCTCTGTCCTCACAAGGTGGAAGGGGCAAGGGATTTCTCTGGGGCCTCTTTTATAAGGGCACTAATCCCAGTCATGAGGGCAGAGTCCTTCCAAAGGTACCACCTCTAATATCATCACCTTGGTGATTACGAGTCGAGATATGAATTTGGGTGGAGGATGGCACAAACATTTGGACCATAGAAGGCTTACAAGTCTCTAAATCAGTAGTACTTAATCAATACCTCAGACTTGTAAGTGAAAAAATTTATTTTAATTAATTTAATTAAATGTATCAGCTCCTCTGGTAGCAGAGTGTTTTTTAAAAGGCAAATAACTTCTATGAACATGTTTGATTTTTTTACTTAAAAATGTTATGGAATTTTTTTTCACTGACATTAGAAGAAAAACTTTGTCTTGTTAGAGCCTAGAAAAACTACTCTCCAATAGCTTTATTTAAAAAGTAAGAGGAAGATGAAGTAATTAAAATAAACAGAAACTGTAGAGATGGGGTTGAAGTAGCAGGATAAAGACAACTCCAGAATTAAGAGGGGATGAGTCACAGTAGAAAACAGGGAAATTACTAACTACTTGCAATGTGCTAAGCACTAAGCTGAGGGCTTCGTAGAAATCATCACCCTTAATCTTTGTACCAGCTCTGTGAGGACAGTATTATTCTCATTTGACAGCTAGGAGACCTGAGGCTTAGGGAACTTAAGGTCACACTCTATGGGACAGATTTGGAATGTCTGGCACATCTGATTCCAACTCTTCCTATGCTTTTCCTACTTTGATGGGTCTGTAAGAAAAACTATTAAGCCTTTAGCTATAATCCATTTAGTACTAACAATCTCAAATTTTCCTTGGATTTATTAAGAACTCAACAGGAGATCACCGTCCTTTACTTAGTCTTGTGCAAGAGATGGATATTTTCAAATGTCATGAGGGGAGAAGATGGCTATATTAAAAAAAATAAAGGTTAGTATCCAAGGCTCAATAATATATTAAAAAAATAAAGGTTAGTTTCCAAGGTTCAATAAAAAACCTTTGGATGAACAAATAAACAAGGTGGGGATATAGAAGAAACCTGGTAACACTTTCAATCATATACTAAAAGTGTTAAAAATATGTACACTTAAAAAAAAATGGCAGCACCTGTGGCTCAAAGGAGTAGGGCCCCAGCACCATATACCGGAGGTGGCAGGTTCAAAACCAGCTCTAGCCAAAAACTGCAAAAAAAAAAGAAAGAAAGAAAAAGATTTTTAAAAAAGGTTAAAAAATATGTATACTTTATAGAGACAAATTGGTGAAGCTTCTCAGAAAGTTGGCATTGCTTACTGACTTCATGCTAAAAAATGAGTAATTTGGCAATCATTCCTCAAACAGTAGTCTTAAAATCCTCTGGCAGTTATTTCTAGAGCAAACAAAATAGATAAAACCTACTATATTTGTGAGGAGAAAATTTAAGCAAGCCAAAATAAAGGAAAATACCACAGACAGTGCAAGGCCAAATCAAATAGACTAGTAGAATTCTTTCCAAAACATTTCATTTAGGTCATAACTTTAGATACATTTTACCTTATTTTGAACCAATGCCTTTTGTCATTATTTGCTAAGTATCCAGTAAAAATAACAGATTTAACTGTGTCCTGAGTAACTCTCCATCTTTAATATTTACTATTAAAAAAGAGGATCTTATGTCTGGATTACCAAATTTAAAGTTATCTATGTTTTATTCCTATTTTTACACACCTCAGTATTTAGCATTCTGTACAGAATAGGTATCTAATGAGCCTGCCCCTCATAAGACTGAATGCATGCTTTTGTACACTAAGAAGGCAAATCCCCATTATGTGAAATGTAAACATCTAAATAGTCGGGACAGATGGTTACCCTATATCATATGAATTGACAAAATAAAACTGCTGCACTCTATTTCCCTTGGTACAATGTATATGTATTTTTTGTGCAGAAATCATAAGTGTCTAGCTTGATGAATTTTTAGTGAACTCACCCATATGACCAGCACCCACATCAAAAAACAGTATCTCAACAGCACCTCAGTAATCCCTTTTGTGCCCCCTTTGAATTACTACCTCCCCACAGAGATAACCACTATTTTGATCACAAACATCATAGATTACATTGTTTTGTACTTTGTATAAATGGAATCAGAGTTAGGTAGTCTTTATGTCTGGCTTCTTTCACTTATCATTATGATTGTGAGATTCATCTATGTTTTGTGTGTAACAAAGGGCCATTCATTCTCACTGCTTTGTAGTAATTGTATGATACCGTATAATTTTTTATGTCATTACATTGCTGTTTGGACATGTGAGTTATTTCTAATTTAGGGTTATTATTTAGAATTCTGCTATAAGTATACATCATTTTTTGGTGACCATATATTTTGTGAGCATATTTTTTTGTTGGATATATACGTATAGGTGGAAATGCTAGCCATTTTGTTAGGAATATTGTAGTATCATACTGTGGTTTTAATCTGCATTTCTTTGATGAATCATGGAGTTGTGTACCACTTACTAATCATTTGGATAAATTTGTTTTTTGAAATATCTTTCAAGTCTTTGTCCGTTCCTAAGACTTTCTGGCCTGGCTCTGGGATCACTGCAGAATTTACTTTGAGGACTTTCCTTCTTTCTCATAGTTTGAGAAGGGTTTCCACCCACTACCATAACTAACTATCTGACCTCATCATAGCAAGCTGCAGAACACGCTTGCACAATAAAGTAGTTTGAATAAACTAGTGTTCCAGCTAGGTAAAAAGTGATAGATAAACATAGTATTAGAAACATGTTTTTATAGCCCAGCTTTGGAATCCTGACCATGAAAGTATTACTCAGTCTATTTACCTTTTATAGATGTAACCATTGCAAAAAGCAAAAATCTTCCTCTCTTTGTTTATCAACTATCACTCTGTTCCTTTAATGTACCATCCCTAGAATGCTCAGTAAATTCACAAAACTCTTATGGCATTCATTCATTCAGTCAGTAGTATTTACTAAATATCTACATTGTGGTAGGCATAGTTCTAGGTCAGCAGTTCTCAACCTGTGGGTCGCGACCCCTTTGTAACAATGAAAATACATCGCAGCATTAGGAAGGTTGAGAACCACTGTTCTAGATGGTCAGAGTAAAGATGGGGAAAAAAACAGAAAAATGAAAATCTTTGCCTTCACTTCACACACACACCATTTTTCTGTTTGGTGGTGTGAGGTATATGAAGCCAAGAGTATCTCGGCACTAGGATATAAAGGATGAGGGCCAAGAGCCTGAGATGTGAGGAAATATGGGCTTTGGTCCAAAAGACAGACTAACTTGGATTTACTTGCTCTACCACTGCCTGTTCATCAATCTAAAAGTTCTTTAATTTCTCTAATCCTCAATATCCTTAACTGCAAAATGTAGATAATATATTTTTTGCCAGGTTTCTCTGAAGATAAACTGAGATAACATATATAAAGAGCACCGAGCAACATGCCTGGCATTTTAAATAGTGGATGATTAGTACATGGCAGCAATTAAAAAGGAGAATATGCTTATTCATTCATTATAGATGCAATCTTTACTACAAACAGAAGCATAAAACTACTTCTGTTTATAGATACTGCTCTTTTTGATGTACAGTTACTACAATCTTTTAATTATAAAGTCAACTATTCATGCTACCAAAGAAGTAAACAGATGATGTATTATAAAGCAATAGTTCACATGAAAATATCAGCTTTTTAAAAAACACTAAGCTTTAACCCATTTGTAGGCTCATCAACTTCCTATGTAAGGCTTAAACCCTCTAGATTCGATCCAATAAATTGGCCATGGAGAAAGTGGGCAATAGGAAAGTGAGACAGATAGTGGAAAGGTGGTATAATAAATGAAAAAAAAACTATTCTACAAAAATATAATGAACAGCTTTGGCCCTCCCCAAATGTGGTGATCTCTTATAATTCGGCATCTCTCTTCAGGGGCCCTTAGAAGCTATGCCTATGGAAGTGACACAAAAAATGACTCCTGGGCTTAAATTTTAAGCCAGAGCAGTTCCCATACTTGCCCAACAAAGACCTCATTTCCTTGCAACTAGTAGAATAAGACAGAGTTTAGCACAAATTTTATTCTTATTTTCATTTTATAGATATTAACACTGAAAAACCTTGTTTACAAAACAGGCAGATCTTACCATACGACCTATAAATTATACTCGTAGGTATAAACTCAAGAGAACTGAAAACATGTACCCACAAAACCATGCAATTAATTTTCATTATTTATATTAGTTATGTTCTTAAAAGTCAACTCAAACACTGAATGAGAAAATACTGAACTACTGCTGCTTAAGGCAAATACTGGGTTAAGTTCCTGTGAATCTGATTACATTTTTGTCAAGTGACCAACAAATGTTGTGCTTATTTTATGCGTGTTTCTATTTAAAGACACTTTATTTCATATATACCGTTGATTCATTAACATTGAACTCACGGCCAACAGTTCTATAATTCACACCTGAGTGACACTTATCTAACCCATGTATTTTTTCTGTTATGCACACAGCCTTCTTGTGCTTAGGAACACTAGATAGCACTTCAACACTACGTCTGGGGGCCATTTTAAGCAGCAAAATCACCAGCAAAAAGGCACAAATATGTGAAAAATGTGGCACTAAACAGACCTTGAAAAGGGTACCCATTAAAGGTATTAGAGCCAAAAGAAGAAGGTAGAAAGTTGTCTTTTTTGATCCCAACTGAGAATAGTGCATTTTCAATAATTCAAATTGTTTGCCATTTTGTACCTGTCTGTGAGTGACCACAAAAGTGCTACGTTTTGGCTTGGCACCTGTAGCACAGTGGTTACGGTGCCAGCCACATATGCCAGGGCTGGTGGGTTCAAACCCAGCCTGGGCCAGCTAAACAACAATGACAACTGCAACAAAAAAATAGTTAGGCATTGTGGGGGCGCCTATAGTTCCAGCTACTTGGGAGGCTGGGGCAAAAGAATCGCTTAAGCCCAAGAGTGAGGATGCTGTGAGCTGTGACACCAAAGCACTCTACCGAGGGCAACATAATGAAACTCTGTCACAACAACAAAAAAAATGCTACATTTATGAGTATTCGTTTTGAGGTTATAAATAAGAGCAAAAGGCAAATCTGTAAGTACAGAATCTGTGAATCATGAATTGTACATGAATATTCATAGCACCACTATACATAAGAGCTAAAAAAGCTGATATAATGCAAATGTCCATCAACTAATGAATGGATGTATAAAATGTGGTATATACACATGTTAGAATATTATTTATCCATTAAAAAAAGGAAGTACCGATGCATGCTACTACGTGGATAAACCTTGAAAACATGTATAGCGAAAGAAGCCAGACGGGATGGTCACATGTTATATCATTCCAGTTACATGAAATGTTTAAAATAGGCAAATCCGTAGAGACAGAAAGTAGATTAGTGGTTGCCAGAGCCTGGGGTGGGGGTGGGGAAATAGTAGGTATCTATGAAAAGGCATAGGGTTTTGTCTGGGAGTAATGAAAATGTTCTGAAAATAGTGACAGGCGTGCAAATCTAAATATGCTGAAAACCTTTGAACTATACAATTTAAAAGCATGAATTTTATGGTGTGTGAATTATGTCTCAATAAACCTATTATTTTTTTTAAAAAGCATGTGAGAAAGGATGAGGTTTTGTTAAGGCAATCTCTTCTTGTGTTGCATGCCATAAATGACATAATGATTTAATTAAAAAATTACTCTTAATAATCCATCAGCTTACAAAGTTAATATGGTCTCCCATTAATTTTGTTGAAAACAAAGCAAGAATCAATCTGACTTGGAAAAGTATGTGCTAGCTGGTCTTTGAAAGTCATTTAGTTTCTCAACTTTGACGCCAATTTTTAAACCATCTCCTTGTCAAGCATCCTGGAAGTTTCTAATACATTTTGCAACACATGTTGTAACACACCACAATAAGATTCTAGATGGGTAAGAGGAAGGCCTATTGTAAAGTGAGAGAAGTAGTTATGAAATGGGATATAAGAAAGGAGATTCTGTATGTCCATTATAGACTTTCTTAAGCATATCACCTTAGAAAAAATATACATGGAGGTTAAGAATTTGGAAATTGGTTCCCTTCAAACTATCCATGCCTAATATCATACAGAAGGTTTTGTGAACACTTAGCATTTGTACCCAATCTGAAGTTACCAGTCTGAAATTACTTGCTAATCAAACTTCTGGTTAAATTTCTCTCCTTCTCCTGGGTCTTCCCATTTCCTCACATCAGGTTCTTTCTACTCTTATTTCTCATGCTCATAAATCTTATGATCGGACTGTTCTATTTTTTTTTTTTTTTTGGTCGGACTGTTCTATTAAAATAGACCTTCCTCCCTATTGCAGTAGTTCCTTTCTTACTTTTGTAATAATCCTTTTGAATTGAACTCTTTAGCCTGAAAAGGTACACAATACAGACAGACAGATACACACATGAAGTCATTAGGAAAAACACTCAAAGATATATCAAGGCAGTTTGCTAAAACAGAACTTATAATTTATCATCTACAGAAATACATTATTTTCTATATGAAGAATATTTGCTTTAAAAATACAGAAAAGCAAAAACCCTTTTAGAAATCTACTAGCCAGTGAACAATATAATAATTAAATGAGTAATTACTACTATCAGAAACTGAAAAAATGGTGTTTTGTTGAAAATTATTATTATTATTATTTTTCAGTTTTTGGCTGGGGCTGGGTTTGAACCCATCACCTCCAGCATATGGGGCTGGCGCCCTACTCCTTTGAGGCACAGGTGCTGCCCTGTTGAAAATTATTATACTAGCTAGAAGCTGGTCTCAAGAAGTTTTGCTCAAACTATTCCATGAAATACAAAATGCTTTCTGTTTTCCCCACAGAACCACTATTAACAAATGTTTTTATAAATACTAGCCAAATTTAAAGATTTCATCATTTCTAACAATCTGATTAATAATACCAATGCTCAAAAATGATTATCTGATAATTCAAAAAATAAAATACTTCACATCACATTTATATTATGAGTCATATGTATTATTTCACATATTGAATGAAGGTAATTCATTAATGTTTGGAAGAATAGGTTTATTCATTTCAAATATTGAATTTATGAATGACAATTTGATAAACCTGGGATCAGAATTTTAAAATATGTGATCAAATTATTTGGGAATTATATTCTGTGATATGTTAGACCACAAAATTAAATGAAAAGTATAAGCCTTAATATCTTAAAATTTGCTCAATTATTTCAGTCATGTCAATTATAAGCCATAGTGGAGTAAATGATGAAAGTAAGAAAAAGCAACTGCAAATAAAAGGTTTTGGCAAATGATTTCTGCATGTAACAGGAAAAGATATAGATTTAATAGCTAAACAAGTAATTACTCCACAAAATGAACACCTTATATTCATTCAATGAATTAAATCTATTAAATATTCATGTTTCCTAAGGAAAACAAGTGACATTTTTGACGATGTTATCAGTTACATCAATCAAGGTTTATTGTACAGGAAAATTTGGATTTTTGGAAACTGAAACCTTTAGTCAAAATGTTTTTACCTATACTCCTAAACATTTGTGGGCTAATTACCTCTTTTGTGAAAGAGCATACAGATCATGGGTAACTTTAAAACATTTTTAAATTTTGAAGCCAGGCACAATGGCTCATGCCTATAATACTAGCACTCTGGGAGGCCAAGGAAGGTAGATTACTTGTGCTCAGGAGTGTGAGACCTGCCTGAGCAAGAGTGAGACCCCATCTCTACTAAAAATAGAAAAACTAGCTGGCATCCCAGCTACTTGGGAGGCTCAAGGAAGAGGATGGCCTGAGCCCAAGAGTTTGAGGTTGCTATGAGATATGATGGCCAGGGCACTCTACCCAGGGTGACAGAGTGAAACTCTGCCTAAAAGAAACATTAAATTTTTAAATAAACACTTAATTTAAAAATAAACATTAAGAGAAAATTGCAAAAATAGTGATTTCGTGTACCCTTAACTCAAATTTCCCCCATAGTAGCAGCTGATATACTTGCAGTACAATACAGAAACCAAGAAACTGACGTTGGTACAACAGACATTATTCGGATTTCACCAGTTTTACATGTACTCATGTGTGTATATGTAGACAATTCAATTTTATCACCATATATAAATTCATATAGTCACCACCAAAATAGAGATACAGAATTGTTCCACAAAGATCTCCCACAATGACCACAGGTGCTACTCCTTCATAGTTGCGCCCATTCTGACAATCATTAATCAGTTCTCAACTTTATCACTTTAATTAGAGCTAGTTTTAAAAAAACACACACAGCATAATTTCTTGAGATCCGTCCAAGTAGTTACCTGAATTAATAGGTTTCTCTTTTTTATTGCTGAGAATTCTATGGTATGAATGTACCACAATTTGTTTAACCATTAATCCACTGTAGGATATTTTAGTACTTTCCAAATTTTACCTATTGTCAATAGAAGTATTATGAAAACTTGATTACAGGCCTTAGTGTGAACATCAGTTTTCATTTCTCTGAGATGTACATTTCCCTGGAGTATAATTGGTATGGCAAGTATATGTTTAATATTTTAAAGAAACTATACTGTGCGACTATACTACTTTTTACTCCTACCAGGTGTATGGCAAGTATATGTTTAATATTTTAAAGAAAATGCCTGTGTGACTATACTTTTTACTCCTATCAGGTGTATAAAAGATACACCTTTTCAGGTGGCGCCTGTGCTCAGTGGGTAGAGTGCCAGCTCCATATATGAAGGGTGGCAGTTTTGAACCTGGCCCCAGCCAAACTGCAACAACCACCAAAAAACAAAACAAACAAACAAAAAAACAGCCAGGTGTTCTGGCGGGCGCCTGTAGTCCCAGCTACTTGGGAGGCTGAGGCTAGAGAATTGCTTAAGCCCAGGAATTGGAGGTTGCTGTTAGCTGTGATGCCATGGCACTCTACCGAGGACAATAAAGTAAGACTCCGTCTCTTAAAAAAAAAAAAAAGAAAAGAAAAAGATACAGTTTCTCTGCATTCTTGCCAGAATATGGTATTGTCATTTTTCTTATTGCAGCTGTTTTATTAAGTTGGTAGTGATAGTTCACTGTGATTTTAATTTTAATTTCCCTAACAAACAATGATGTTGAACATATTTTCATATGTGTGGCTAGAACTTGTATAATCCTTTTGGGAGAAATATTTATATCTTTCTTTCATTGTCTAACTGGATCTTTTTTAATTGTTAAGTGTTTTTATTTCTCCATCTATGAATTGTACATTTAGTGTCATATCTAAGAATTTTTCATCTAGCTCCAGATCCCAGTGATTTCCTGATATATTTTCTTTTAAAAAGTATATAGCTTTATATTTCACATTTAAATCTGTGGTCTATTTTGAGTTAATTTTTACATAGGATGTGAGGTTTAGGTTGAGGTTCATTTTTGGCCTATGGATATCTAATTGTTCCCCCACCATTTGCTGAAAAATATTAAACTTTCTTCATTGAATTGGGTTTGAATCTTGGTCAAAAATCAGTTGGCTGTACCTATGCGTAGGTACTTAGGGTAATCTAATCTGTTCCATTAAACTATGTGTCTATTTGTCTGCCAGGAACACACTCTATTAATTCCTATAGCTACATCAATCTTAAAATGGGGGTATAATGATTCCTCCTACTTTATTATAGTTTCTCAAAATTGTTTTAGCTATTCTTACTCTTTTTCTTTTCTGGAAATATTTTAGGATAAGCTTTCTATGTTCACAAAAAAACTTCCTAGGATTTTAATCAAAATTTAGAAATAAATTTGGGGGAAAATGATATCTTTACTATGGTGAGTCTTCCAATTTATGAACAGAGTACATATCCACTTATTTAGATTTTTTTTATTTCTTTCATCAGAGTTTTGTATTTTCACCATACAGGTCTGTATATGTTTTATGGGATTTATATCTAATCTGCAAATGGTATTGTGATTTTCACTGTTGTTTGCAAGTGTTCCTACCTAGTATACAGAAGTACAGTTGATTTGGGTATGTTCATCTCATTATACTTGATGAGCACCTCATTTTGGTCTGTTTTCACAATTTGGCTATTTCTAAAGCACAAAAGTTTAAAATTATGACTCACTACATCTAGGAGATATTTTTGTAGATTCATTGGGAGTCCTATACAAAAATAGACACAGATGTTCATCATCCATTTTGTTCTATAGACAAAAATGGACACAAATGTACATCACTCATGTTATCTTCAAATAAGGACAGTCTCATTTCTTTCCAATCTATATGTTTATATTTACTTTTCCTTTCTTATTGTGATGGCTTCTAGCAATATGTCGAATAACAAATGATGACATTGATGGCTTTGCCTTCTCCACTGGATTGCCTGTGCCACTTTGTTAAAGACCAGTTGACTATATTTGTGTGGAGCTACTTCTGGGTTCGCCATTCTATTGATGTATTTGCTTATTCTTTCACCACTATCACCCTGTCATGATTATTGTAGTCACACAGTATCAGGCCTCTAACTTTGCTCTTAATTTTCTGGGTCTTTTACCTTTCAATATAAACTTTAGTATCTGTTTATCAATATCTACAAAGTAATTTGGGGGGGGATTATGATTGGGATTACACTGAATCTACCAATCAAGTTGGTAAGAACTGACTCTTAACACTGAGTCTTTTAATTCATGAATATAGTATATCCATTTATTTAGATTTTAAATTCTTTCATCTAAGTTTTGAAATTTTCTTTGTACAGATCTGTACACATCTCTGTTAAGTTTATACATATTTCATTTTTTGCTGTGAATATAATGGAGTACTGTTAATTTCAAATAACCATTGCTCATTGCTGGTATATAGGAAAGCAATGTACTTTTGTATATTAACCTTATAACCTGCAACCTTGCTGTAATCACTAGTTCCAGGAGTATGTTGCTGTTAATCCTTTGGGAATTTCTGCATATACAATTTTGTCATTTCATAACAAAGAAAGTTTTAGTTCCTCCTTTCCAACCTGTATTGCTTATATTTCCCTATCCTCTCTTACTGTATTAGCTAGGACTTCCGGTAAGATGTTGAACAGGAGTAGTAGAAAGATCCTTGCTTTCTTCTAAATTTTAGTTTCTCATCATTAAGTACAGTGTTAGCCACAGGGTTTCTGTAGATGTTTTTTTATTAAGTTGAGGAAGTTTCCCTCTGTTTCTAGTTTGCTGAACATTTTTATCAAGAACGAGTGTTCGATTTTGTCAAATGCCTTTTCTGCATCTACTGACATAATCAAATAATTTTTCTTTAGCCTGCTGATCTGACAGACATTAATTCATCTTCATATGTTGAACAAGCCTTGCATGCCCTTCATTTTCTTTTTAAGGCTGAATAACATTCCATTGTATGTAACACCCCATTTTGTTCATCCATTCTCAGTTGATAGACATGTGCCTTGTTTCAACAATTTGGCTGCTACAAATAATGCTTTTATAAACATTCATGTACAGTTTTTGTGTGAACATATATTTTCTATACTTCTGGATACATACCTAGGCATAGAACTCTGAGGGGATAGGGTACTCTACGTTTAACTTTTGAGAAACTGCCAACTTTTTCACTGTAGCTACATCATTTTATTCTTAACAGCAATGTACTGGAGTCCCATATTCTCTAAATCCTTGCCAACAAATGTTACTGTTTGTCTTTTTGAGTATAGCCATCCTAGTGAGTGTGAAGCAGTATCTCATGGTTTGAATTTCCTCTTCCTAAAGACCAATGATGCTATGAATACTTTGATGTGGTTATTAACCATTAGTAAATATTCTTTGAAGAAATGTCTACTCAAATCCATTACCATTTTAACTTTCATTTATTTATTTATTTTTGAGACAGAGTCTCACTATGTCACCTGGAGTGCTGTGGCATCACAGCTCACAGCAACCTCAAACTCTTGGGTTTAAGCGATTCTCTTGCCTCCCCCCACCCACCAGAGTAGCTGGGATTACAGGTGCCAGCCACAATGCCTGGCTATTTTTTTGTTGTCCTTGTTGTTTGGCAGGCCTGGGCCAGGCTTGAACCCAGCAGCCTCGGTGTATGTGGCTGGTGCCCTAGCCTCTGAGCTACAGGTGCTGGGCCCCATTATCATTTTTAATTGGATTTTTTTTACTTACTACTGACTTTACAGAGTTCTTTGTGCATTTGGAATACTAGAATCTTGTCAGATACATGATTTCTCAAATATTTCCCCCAATTCTGTACCTAATCTTTTTACTTTCCTGATAATGTCCTTTGAAGCACAAAATTTTAATTATGATGAAGTCTAATTTATTTACATTTTCTTTGGTTGCTTGTGCCTTAGGTTTCATATTGAAGAAATCATTGCTTACAAGGTCTGACAATTAAATTAATTTGTGAACTTTCCACCATGTGCTTACACTGGCAGCACTGTACAAAGAACTCAGTAAGGTTTCATAACCTGGGTATATCAATGTCTCTCAGCTGTGTTCATGGTGATGTGTGGTGAAATCTTGCTGAGTAGTGTTCATTATTATTATTGTTGTGTGTTTTTGTGTGCTGTCACAGCATCAGAACTTGAATTAGAGCAATAAATAAACATTGAATTCCTTGCTAAATGTGGCAAGAGTAGAAGTGAAATCAGGGACGTGTTAATCCAAGGTTGTGGGGATAATGTCATAAAGAAAATGGTAGTATACAAATGGATTAAACATTTCCTAAGGAGAGAGAAAGCATCACTGATGAAGAAAGGTCTGGATAGCCAGTAATGAGCAGAATTGATGAAAACATGGCAAAAACTCATCAAGTTGTGTGATTGTGAGAAGCATAGTGGACCAAGTAAACATCAAAAAAGAACCAGTAGGCTGGGTGCCTGTAGCTCAACGGCTAAAGGGCCAGCCACATACACTGAGGCTGGCAGGTTTAAACCCAGCCCAGGCCTGGCAAACAACAATGAGAGGTAAACCAAAAAAATAAAAAAATAAAAAGCCAGGCGTTATAGTGGGTCCCTGTAGTCCCACCTACTTGGGAGGCTGAGACAAGAGAATCACTTAAGCCAAAGAGTTGGAGGTTGCTGTGAGCTATGACGCCACTGCACTCTACTGGGCAACATAGTAAAACTCTGTTTCAAAAAACAAGAAACAGTAAAATCTTAACTGAAAATCTTGACCAACAACTCATGGCTCTTTCATCACAACAATGTATGAACTCACAAGGTACTATCTGTGAAGAAGTTTTTAGCCAGTAAACAAATAACTGTATTGGAAAATGCTCCCAACTCACCTGATCCGGGTCCCAATGACTTTATTCTTTACCCAAAGATAAAGAAAATATTAAGAGGAAGACATTTGGATGACATTCAGGACATAAAGGGTAATATACAAGAGCTCTGATGGCCATTCCAGAAAAAGAGTTCCAAAATTGCTTTGAAGGGTGGACTAGGTGCTGGCGTTGATGCATATCTTCCCAAGGTGACCACAGTGATATTCAGCAATGAGATATGTAGTATTTTTTCTAGGATGAATTCGCAAATTTCATTGTTAGAGCTTGTAATGGTCATGAAGATTTATGCCTATGTTTTCTCTAAAAGTGTCATAGTTTTAACTCATACATTCGGATGTTCCATCTACTCCGAGTAAATTTTTGCCTATGGTGTGAGGCAGGAGTCCATCTTCATGCTTCTGTATGTCAATATCCAGTTATCCTAATACCACTATTTTGAAGAAACTATTCTTTCTCCACCGAATTGTTTCGGTACCATTGCTGAAAATTATTTAACTGTGAACATACGGGTTTATTAGTGGAATCTTAAATCAATTTTATTGATTTTTATGTCTACCTTTATGTCAGTACTATGCTATGTATATTAATGTAGCTTTGTAGAAAATTCTGAATTGAGAAATGAGTCCTTAGACTTTGTGGCCTAAGCCCTACCCACTGAGCTATGGGTGCCCATTCCTTGCTTTTTCATGTAAATTTTATCATCAGCATGTCAATTTCTGTGAAAATGTCAGGAGGGATTTTTGACAGTGACCACATTCAATCTATAGATCAATTCGTGGACTAAGTTTTCTGAACAATCAATATGGAAAGACTTACTATTTACTTAGGACTTCCTTAACTTTTATCAATAATATTTTATGATTCTCAGTTAACAAGTCTTATACTTCCTTGGTTAAATATCTTACTAAGTATTTTATTCTTTTTGAAGCTATGATAAATGGAATTATTTTCTTAATATCATTTTCAAATGATTTTCAAATAGCAGTCCTCACTTGAAGACTGCTATTGTATAAGAATATAATTGATTTTTATATTGAGCTTGTATCCTGCAACGATGCTAAACTCACTTACTAAGTAAATAAGAAAATCTCATGAATGTTATGTCAATTAGGTTGATGAAAATATCTCGGATTGTATGTGAAACCCACACACTGTACCTCATGATTGAATTATTATACACAGTTATGATTCAATAAAAAAAATCTGTTAGTTTTTTTGTGGATTTCTTAGAATTTTCCATTTATGTAGTCATGTTACCTGCAAGTAGAGGGAGTTTTATTTCTTCCTTTACAATATGAACACTTTCTATTTCTATTCTTACATAATTACCCTGGCTAAAATTTCTAGTATAATGTTGAATAAAACTGCTGAGGACAGACATCCTTGACTTATTACTGATCTTACATGAAACTCATTTAATCTTACAACATTAAATATGAAGTAAGCAAATGGTTTTTCTCAGATGCCTTTTAAAAGGTTGGAAAAATTCCCTTCTACTCATAGTTTCTTGAAAGTTTTTGTCATGAAAGAGTGCTGAATTTTGTTAAATGCTTTTTTTGTCTGTATTGAGATGATCATGTGACTACTGTCCATTTTTATATTTATTAAAAAGGTACATTACACTGATTGGTTTTTAAAATAGTTAACCAGTCACCAATGTCTGGTGTAAATTCCACTTACTCACGGTATATAATTCTTCCTCTATTTTTTTAGAAAGAACTGTGAAGGAATAGTATTAATTCCATAAACATGTAGTAGAATTAACCAATAAAGCTATCTGAGCCTAGGCTTTTCTTTATGGAAAATTATCAAGTACTTACGAATCTTTTTTCTTGTTACAGGTCTATTCAGATCTTCTGTTTCTTCTTGAGTCAGTTTTGGTAGTTTGCCTTGTTCTGTGAATTAGTCCATCTCACCTAGGTTATCTAATTTATTTGCATACAATTGTTGATAGTATTCTCTTACAATCCTTCTCCTTACTATAACTTTAGCAGTAATGTCCCTTCTACCATTCCTAATTTTATTGAGTTGTCTCTTTTTTCTTGGTCAGTATTAAGGTTATTCATTTTTTTATTATTCTTTCAAAGAAAAAACTTTTGGGGCCAAGTGAGGTGGCTCACACTTGTAATCCTAGCACTCTGGGAGGCTGAGGTGGGAGCTCAGGAGTTCAAAACCAGTCTGAGCAAAAGTGAGATTCTGCCTCTACTAAAAACAGGGAAAAAAATGAGCCAGACATGGTGGTGCATGCTTGTAGTCCCAGCTACTCAGGAGGCTGAGGCAGGAGGATCACTTGAACCCAGGAGTCTGAGATTGCTGTGAGATAGGCTCATACCACAGTACTCTAGCCTAGTGAATAGAGTGAGACTCTGTCTCAAAAAAAAAAAAAAAAAAAGAGGTTTAAAAAAAGAAACAATTTTTGGTTTCACTGAATTTTTTTTTCATTGCTCTTCTATTCTCCACTTCATTTATTTATCCTACAATTTTTATTGTTTCCTTCTTTCTGCCTGCTTTTAATTTTCTAATTTTTTAAAAGCAGAACTTTAAATTATTGATTTGAGCTTTCTAATTTTTTTCCCAATATAAGCATTTACAATAGTAAGTTTCCTTCCTGTCACTGCTTTTACTGTATCTCATTAATTTTGTTATGGTGTGTTTTTGTTTTTATCTACCTCAAAGTAATTTCTATTTTTCCTTGCAATTTCTTCTTTGACCCACTAGCTATTCAGTAGTGTATTTAATTTCCACATCTTTGTGAATTTCCCAAATTTCCTTCTGTTATTAATTTCCTATTTATTCCATTGTGGCCAGAGAAGATACTTTGTATGATTTCAATCCTTCTAAGTTGATAGAGACATATTTAATGGGCCAATACACAGTCTACCCTAGATAATGTTCTATGCATACTTGAGAAGAATATGTAGTCTCCTGTTGTTGGAGTGTTCTATAGATGTCTGTTATATCTAGTTGGTTTTTAATCTTGTTCAAGTCTTCCTTCTCTTCATTGATTTCCTCTCTAACTGTTGAGTCCATTATTGAAAGTCAGGTATCAAAGTCTCAAACTATTATTGTTGAATTGTGTATGTGTCCCTTGAATTTTACCCTTTTCTGTTTTATGTATTTTGAGGCTTTAATGTTAGATGCATATATATTTATAATTGCTCTATCTTCTTGATGGATTGACCCTTTTATTATTATAAAATGTTCTTTATCTTTAGCAACAATGTCTTTTTCATAAAGTCTACTTTATCATGTATTAGTATAGTCGTTTCATATTTCTTTTGATGAATGCCTTTACGGTATATCTTTTTCTACTCATTTACTTTCAACTTACATGTGTTTTTAAGTCTGAAGTATGTCTCTTGTAGATATCAATATAGTTGCATCCTGTTTTTTGTACATTCTGCCAATTTCTGCCTTGTAATTACATGTTTAATTCATTTATATTTAATTACTGCTAAGATAAATTTTGTATTTGGAACTTGGCTATTTATTTTCTAAGAATCTTTTTTGTCCCTGTATTCTTGCATTACTTCCCTCTTTTGTGTTAAACAGGTAATTTCTAGCATTCCATTTTATTTTATTTTTTATTTATTTTTTGTTTGTTTGTTTTGCAGTTCGGCCGAGGCCAGGCTTGAACCCGCCACCTTCGGTATATGGGGTCGGCGCCCTACTAGCTGAGCCACAGGAGCCGCCCTAGCATTCCATTTTAATTCCCATATTTTTTATTATACTTTTTAAGATTTGGGAATGACATTTATCATCCTAACTTATAACAATCTGGTTAGGTTAATATAAACTTAATTTCAATTGTATACAAGCACTCTGTTT
Organism: Arctocebus calabarensis; assembly: GCA_963573935.1. Taxonomy (NCBI): domain Eukaryota; kingdom Metazoa; phylum Chordata; class Mammalia; order Primates; family Lorisidae; genus Arctocebus; species Arctocebus calabarensis. The sequence continues at coordinate 20,675 of CAUYON010045383.1, forward strand.
CTAGAGAGCTTCATTCTCCTTAGTGCTGTTATTTTTAAACTAATTACATCTTTGTACATACTATGCCCATCAATCCAGATTTATCACTGCTTTATGCAGTTATCTTTTAAATCAGTTAAGAGAAAAGAGTTACAATAAAAAAATATGCTTATACTATCTTTTATATTTACATGTTGTTACCGTTACCAGTGCTCTTTATTATTCATATGGTTTCAAGTAACTATCTAAAAGTGTTCTTTTTAGCCTAATGGATTACTTTTAGTATTTCTTGCATAGCCTGTTAACTTGTACCAAATTTTGTTTTTCTCTATCTAGAAATAACTTATCCTTCATTTTCAAAGTATGGTTTTACTGGATAAACAATTCTTAGTAGGCAAACTTTTTCTTTCAGTACTTTGAATGCTATTCCATTGCCTTCTGGCCTCCATGATTGCTGATGAGAAATCTCCTTAAGGATCCTTTGTACATGATGAATCTCTTATCCCTTGCTGTTTTCCAGATAGTCTTCTTGTCTGTAGCGTTTAACAGTTTGAGTCTATCTACTTAGAGTTTGAACATCTTGGATGTACAGATTTATTTTCCATAAGATTTCAGATGTTTGAGGCCATTCTTTCTTCAAATATTCTTTATACTCCTTTCTGTCCTCTCCTCCTGAAGGTACCATTATGCATGTGTTGGTATTCTTGATGGTATCCCAAAGGTTACTGAGGCTTTTTTCTTTTCCTTTTTTTTTTTAAAACCTTCTATTCCTGAGACTAGATAATTTCTTTCTTTTTTTTTTTTTTCTTGAGACGGAGTCTCACTGTGTCTCCCTTGGTAGAGTGCTGTGGCGTCACAGCTCACAGCAACTTCAAACTCTTGGGAGTAAGCAATTCTCTTGCCTCAACCTCCCAAGTAGCTGGGACTACAGGCACCCACCACAACACCCAGCTTTTTTTTGGTTGTAGTTGTCAGTGTTGTTTGGTAGGCCCGGATTGGATCTGAACCCACCAGCTCCAGTGTATGTGGCTGGTGCCCTAGCCGAGCTACAAGCGCTGAGCTGAGACTAGATAATTTCAATGAAACTATCTTCAAGTCTGTTGATTTGACTCTTTATTATGCCTGCTCAAATCTGCTACTGAACCTCTGCTTCATTTTGGTTACTGTACTTTTCAATTCCAAAATTTTCATTTGATTCTCTCTTTGCCTCTCCTGTTTTGGTTTTATAGTTCCTATTGCATTATTGATATTTTGAAATTTTTTATAATATCATTCTCATACTTCAGTTTTTTAGACATGGTTTCCTTCATTCTTTCAGCATATTAAAAATGGCTAATTTAAATTCCAAGGACTAATAAATCCAACATCTGGGTCTGCTAGGAGACAATTTTTATCGATTGCTTTTCTTCACCATGTATGAGCCATATTTTCATGACTCTTTGCATGCCTCAAAATTTTTTGTTGAATACTGGATATTTTAAATATTATGTGTCAACTCTAAAAATCAGAATCTTCTCTTCTTAAGGGTTTGCTATTGTGATTGCTATTTATTATTGTTCCTTTTCTTAGTTTCGTATCTTTTGGGAACAAGTTCTAAAGTCTGTATTCATTGTGTGTATCCACAGATGTCAATGCTTGGTTAGCTTAGTCTTTGCTCAAGGGCTTTGTGTTTGTATGTGCCAGACTTTCAACAGTCAAGGACTTAATGTATCTGCCTTACCACTCAATTCCTGTTTTCACAGCCTGAAGGTCAGGCAGATGTGAGAACTTAAGGCCTCCTCGAATCTTTCCTGAGTATGTGCTCAGCTTTACACATATACATGGCTTTCTTTATTCCCAGGAATACATTACAGCTTTTTCAAAGCCTTTATGAACATCACATTTCTCAGTTTTTTATTTTAAGCTTTTAAATTAGTTTTCTTTTTTGTCCCAGCTATTAACTACTGCCTCAGGCAGCAATGAAGTTAAACAACTGATTTGAAAAGTTTTCAGTAAATACCTCTAGAGTTAAGTTTTTTTGCACTGAGTGATCTCTTAATCAGGCTAAATAAAAATTTTCTTGCAGGTGGGTTTGCTATAGTATAGACATTTGTTCTTTCAAACCTCATGTTAAAATGTAATCCCCAATGTTGGAGGTGGTAGCCTAATAGAAGTTGTTTGGATCATGGGGGCAGATTCCTCAGGAATGGCTTGATGCTTATTCTTGCAGTTATGAGTGAGTTCTCACTCTATTAGTTCCCATGAGACCTGGCTGTTAAAAAGAGCCTGATACCATCCCGTTCTCTCTCTCTTGCTTCCTCCCTTGCCATGTGATTCTCTGAACATTTGGCTCCCTTTTACTTTCTGTCACAAAAGGAAGCAGCCTTACGCCCTTATGAGAAGTAGATGCTGGCACCACACCTCTTGTACAGCCTCCAGAACTATGAACCAAATAAGCCTCTTTTCTTTATAAATTACCTAGCCTCAAGTATTCCTTTACAGCAATACAAATGGACCAAGACAGGGATATTCCAGGGAACTACCAGACAAGTAAAAAAGTGACAATATTCTAGGAATGAAGCTTTGAAGGCATTCTATCCCCATTTTGACTTCTCCTATGGCTGCCAGGTTTTCATCATGATTGTGAACTGTTTATTTTCAGGGTTACCATGGAGCTGGAAAGAGAAGGATGGGAATGGAGCAAATTATAATGCTATGAAGTTTGCTGTTCTTACTAAGAATCAGCCATTTTTCTTGAATAAATCTGTCCTAAATATCTGTAAGGCTTTGGTGAATTTTCAGAGTTCTGAAAAAGTCAACTCTGACATTTTCGTCAGTTTTCTCATTCTTTTTATGGAGGTGTGACTAACTGAAAGTCCTTACTCCTCCAATTTCATTGACATCGCCCACTAGTTGGGACTTTTAAATGGAGATATTCTTGAAGATCAAGCAAATTGAAATGCAGTATATACTCTTTCTAGAATATAAATTACAATATCCCAAAATAAAAACTGCCAATTTTGGACTTCTAAATATAAACCCTAAAGAATTGAGTCCTATTAAGAACTTAGAATTTTGACAATTCAGTTTCCAATTCTATGTATCTTACTTTTCCTTTAATTTCCTTATAATAATTTATCTAAATTAACTTTGACACCTATTTTTAAAAGAAAAATATAATTTAATTAGTGGCTCAGCAGAGTAAGAGACAAAATGTATATTAATTAAAAGTTCAAGATAATAATCTAGGAGTTTCATTAATAGAAGCTGTATATGTGAGAAAATATCCCCCAGTCAGAAGTAATATCCTAATATAAATTCACACAGCTTTCACTTAATAGAAACTTCTTATTCATCTCATGTTTATAAGGATCAATTTCATTTTCTCATACATGAGAAAGAAGAAATTCTAAACATTTAGGAATAATATGCCCTTTTAGGAATCTAATAAAAGCTGTGGACTCTCTGGAATAATAAACATAATTCTGCTTATAATTTCAAGGGTTTGTTGAATAGCCTGCAGCCTGCAAGTTAAGAATCCCTACTGAACAAAAAAGTATGTTTTTGATGAGGAAAAAACAGAGAATATTCTAATAATTATAATATTTTGCCTTCAGCAGAGCAATGAGAATTAAAAATATGAAAACACGTAGAGGTAGTTTCCAACTAATAAACATATTTCATTTCAAAAGTTAACTTGTAAATTATTTACTTAGAATTTATTACATATTTTTACTAATAAAAACTTTGTTATAGGCTGGGTATGATATCTCATACCCATAATCCCAGCACTCTGGGAGGCCGAGGGGGATAGATTGCTTGAGCCCAGGAGTTCAAGACCTGAGTAAGAGTGAGATCCAGTCTCTAAAAAACTGCCAGGTGCTATGGCAGGCACCTGTAGCCCTAGCTACACGAGAGGCTGAGGCAGGAAGATCACTTGAGCCCAAGAGTTTGAGCTATGATCCACAGCACTCAACCCAGGAGACAAAGTAAGACTCTTGTCTAAAAAAAAAAAAAAAACTTGTTATAAACAATAGTTAAGGATGAGAAAATATAAATCCCTTAAAAGGGGAGGTGCTTTTTTTGTCTTTGTATTATAATGACCTATTCAAATAAATAGAATATAGCAGGTTCTTAGGAAACTTTTTATAAAACCTATTTCACTGAATAACGTATTTGAATACAAATACAATAAGAAAACAGAAAAAAAATACCAAAGTAATGACAAAGATCAAATAAACCACAAAGCCAAAAATAAAATAGAAAAGAATAAAGAATAAAATTAATTTTAAATTATTACTTGAGAGACAAGTTTAATTAGAAAAGAATGTAATGACAAATAAAGATATTTCTAGATATTCTTAATTAAACTTATGAATTCCTTTTTATTGGGTTAAATTTTACTTCAAATACATCATCTCTTTCTATGCTAAGCCATGAATAAGGTCATTTTTGAATACTAACAATTTTTTCTTTTTTGAGACAAGAGTCTTACTTTGTCGCCCTCAGTAGAGTACTGTGACATCATAGCTCACGGCAATCTCAAACTCCTGGGCTCAAGTGATTCTCTTGCCTCAGCTTTCCAAGTAGCTGAGACGACAGGCACCTGCCACATGCCTGCCACAATGCCTGGCTATTTTTAGAGATGAGGTCTCACTTTGGCACAGGCTGGTCTTGAACCTGTGAGCTCAGGCAATCCACCCACCTCAGCCTCCCAAGTGCTGGGATTATAGGCATGAGCCACCACACCCAGCCCTGAATTCTAACAATTTTTAAATGGACTGGAAGAGCAGAGGAGTTTAAATGTTCTGACTGTGGTTACTGGAAAAGCAGTTGTAAGAAGTTGGGCAGGAGGGCACTGCTCAAAAAGGATTTATATATTAATATAACGAAATGATTTGTTATTTATCACATATATTATATATACATAGTATAATAAAATGTGCCCAAGTTACAATAAAGTAAGCTAGTGTGAATAAGAGCATCAAAGGGTATCAGAATCTCATTATAGTAAAAAAAAAAAAAGGTAGAGGCGGTAGAGATGAAATTTTGATTTTGCTTCCTTAAGATTAATTTCATATGTGGTATATGTGTACCATGGAATATTATGCAGCATTAAAAAAGATGGAGACTTTACCTCTTTTATGTTTACATGGATGGAGTTGGAAAATATTCTTCTTAGTAAAGTATTTCAGGAATGGAAAAAAAAAATATCCAAAGTGGTCAGGGCCTGTGGCGCAAAGGAGTAGGGTGACAGCCCCATATACCAGAGGTGGTAGATTCAAACCCAGCCACGGCTAAAAACTGGAAAAAAAAAAAAAGTCCAATATACTCAGTACTACTATGAAACCAATTTATAATCACTCACACTTTCATATGAAAGATGAATCACAACTATAGCCCAGGATGAAGGAGGAAAGGAGAGAGGAATGGGAAGGGAGGGGGAATGGTTCGATAGAGGGAAGGTTAATGGTGGGATCACACCTATGGAGCATATTGCAAGGGTACAAGTCAAATCTATCAAGTATAGAACACAAGTGTCTTAACACTGTGATTAAGTAAATGCGGTGAAAGCTATGTTAATTAGTAGGATATAAGTACTCATATTTGTACAAATAATTAACACATTGAATCCCACAAAGGCATAAATGTATTCATGATCTATGTATATATGATTTAATAAAAAAAAAAAGATTAACTTCATAATGAGCCATTGTGAAGAAGATGGGAAAATTTCATTCTGGAGCCATAAATATAAAGGGCCAATTGCATGTTTCACTTCAATATCACTGAACTCTGACCAAAACCAGACAATGTCATCAGTAATATGCAGAATTCAATTGGATTTAATAACTATATGTTGTATCCTGACCATACAGCATGTATATAAAAAGAGGACAGGATTGTATCAAAGAGACTTAAGAGTATGAAGGATCAATGGAATGGCCTAACCTCGTCCTCAGAATAGGACTTGAAGACATTTATATAGCAAAGGCAATACCATAGCAATGAAGGAAAGGTTATAATTTCAGTGATAGGTTCCCATATATTCTGTTTTTTTTTTTTTTTCTAAGACAGAGCCTCAAGCTGTCACCCTGGATAGAGTGCCGTGGCATTACAGCTGATAGCAATCTCCAATTCCTTGGCTCAAGCGAGTCTCTTGCCAAGTAGCTGGGACTACGGGCGCCTGCCACAAAGCCCAGCTATTTTTTGGTTGTAGCCGTCATTGTTGTTTGGCAGGCTCGGGCTGGATTCGAACCTGCCAGCTCAGGTGTACGTGGCTGGCGCCTTAGCCCGTTGAGCCATAGGCGCCAAGCCAGGTTCCCATATATTATATTAAGTAAAGACAGGACTTAAATCCAGGGATATGAACTATATGCCAAGCACCCTCCCCTTCTTTCAGTTTGGAGTTTGGCTCTCTGACTAGGTGACAATAGATAGAGGTTCAGTCTGGCATTCTGGATCTATATTTCCAGAGATCCGGTTGAAGAAATCTGTCAATAAACAACCTTAGCTAAATGAGAAGGTAATTAATTATCTCCCCAACAAAATGTCTTTAGCCCATAGAGCAGTGATTTTCAGCCAGTGTGCTGTGAGAGGATCTTAGGTATGCCATGCAAATTTTTGAAGATCATTAATTAAATTATTTTTGAAAGAAGCTGAAAGCCCAGTCAGTATGTTCTTTTTTTTTGCTCAACATAATTTAAGTGTGCTGTGGAAGTTTAACTATAGGTTCAAGTGTGCCGTGAGATAAAAAGGGTTGGAAAACACTGCCGTAGTGGTTTAGAATTAGGTACAACAATGAGATAAATCAAACCTTTGGTATTAATAATTTTAGGTTAAGAAATAAGCTAAGGGGCAGTGCCTGTGGCTCAGTGAGTAGCGCGCTGGTCCCATATACCGGGGTGGTGGGATCAAACCCGGCCCTGGCCAAAAACTGTAAAAAAAAAAAAAAATACAAACAAATAAATATTTAAAAAAAATACAAACAAATAAAATATTTAAAAAAGAGGCTAAGAAGAATATTTATTCTAATTATATGTAACAATGCTTAAGAATATTTGGCCTATGTTATTCAAATTTAATATAGGTAATTGAGTGCTGATTTAGACTTGTGATTTTAAGTTTGAATTGCACTAAGTTTATAAACAATATCAGAACATTTAAGAGGATTAAAGATTTAACACATTTATACATTAGTTATGTTTATAGAAAATTACCTCAGTCCTTGGTTTTCTGCTTTAGTCAGATAATGAAAGTATAGAAAAACTAAAATAGTAAGTTAAACTTAAAGGCAGTTAAAGTTTAAGGAAATATAATTTAGTTGTAAATTATGCTTAAAAGTCAATTTTTAATTTTGCTAAGTTTATAAAATAATTTATATTAAAAAATAGTAATAGAGCTTGGCAACTGTAGCTCAGCTGGCCACATACACCAAGGCTGGCGGGTTCGAACCTGGCCCGTGGTTTACCAAACAACAACGACGACAACAACAACAACAAAAAAAATATCTGGGCATTGTGACAGGTGCCTATAGTCCCAGCTACTTGGGAGGCTGAGGCAAGAGAATCGCTTAAGCCCAAGAGTTTGAGGTTGCTATGAGCTGTGACGCCACAGCACTCTACTGAGGGCAACATAGCGACACTCTGTCTCAAAAAAAAAAAACAAAAACAAATAGTAATAGCCTACTCCAAAGTACAAAACAATAAAACATAAAATCTATCAATCTTACCAAAAAATTTTAAAGATTAAAGCACTAAAAACAAATCACTTAATGATTCTTTGTGAGTAGAAACTTATAAAATCATTATAATAATTCAAAGGGTCACAAAAGTATTTAAAAGTAATGATCCTGAAAAAAAAGTCTGCAGGAACAGATTAACTTAGAGCTCACAGTATGTGGGCTTCTAGTTCCTAAAGTAAAATAACTGGATAAAATATAAATAGGCTACTGTGCCCTACATTTTCTAATCTAAACCATCAACTGCATTGCTCTTTGGATTAAAAAATGAAAGCACTAAAGAAGGATTTATCTTTTACTGGACTGCAGAAAAGTCAAAGTTAAAAGACAGGCTAATTAGAAAAGTTAATATAATAGCCAATTGTGCCACTGAAGTATGAGCATATGTGTTATAGTTGCAAGAAATTATGGCTTAAAAAAACTAAAAAGTAAGACAGTATCTGTGGCTCAGGGAGTAGGGCGCCAGCCCCATATACAGGGGGTGGCAGGTTTGAGACCAGCTCTGGCCAAAAAACTGGGGGAAAAAAAACCTAAAAAGTAAATACCTTTAAAAGGTTTACATATTGTTTATAAGTATTTATCTGTATGATTATCCATATTAATGTCTTGGAATAAAAGTTTAAGTCTTGCAAATCCTAGCAGTACTGATCTTTCAAATTTATATATATATATCATATATGACTTAAGTCAAATATGATATATGAATTTCTAGTTCTAACAGATCATAATTCTAAAGGTAGTAAGTTATACACTTGGAAGGAATTCATCTTCTGAATCTGTAATTATTATCCTTGCCATTATTTTGCCTCTCTCCTTTCCCATCCCATGTCCCCCAACATAGAATTCAAACTTAGACCCTAAAAAATATATGTTCAAGATTTCACTCTTCTTAGTCAAAAACATAAGCCCTTGATGGCTTTATAACTCTTTAAATTACTCTATCTTTCAAATACCACGTTCCAGAATTCTGGCAAACTAAAATGGAGTTTAAACTGTCTCTACCAACTTCCCACTATATCACATTCTCTGCTTCCCCACCCCCAGATGAAGGTTAGGTTGATAAATGGATTTTGGAGATGGAATAAAGCCAGACATCAAATAACTTACTTGAAATCCATCTCTTACCTTCTGTACTTAACCCTGGACTTGATGTAAACTTGGCTACATCAACAATTTTTACAGCAAATTGTTGCCCAGTTTCTCTGTTGATACATCGTCGTACAACACTGAAGGGACCCCTAAAAAACAAAAAGTCAATTTTAATTCATTGATTTTCTTAAGTTCCTATTTCCTATCAATATCTTACTATTTCATTGTCTACTACAGCCATATTGTATAACTACCAAGCCATTCTATTTTTTAGATCCAGATAGAATATAATTTTTAAAATAAATTTTAAAAATGTACTTTTAAACATATTTTTCTATAATTCATGAGGTCATTAATATTTTTAAAAGATTGTTAAACCAGAAAAACAAGACAAATAACTTGCAATTTAAAATCATTTTTAAAAATACTAAATAGTATTCTTATATTCAAAGAAAATAATCATTATAATATTATCAACATCTTAAAGTAAGTAAAGTCCATAGTAGTGGTAGTATATGAAGTTTTATTCTTTTGAAGCAGAAACCAAATTCATCCTTGACACCTCTCTCTCAACTTATCAAATCTTCATTAATATGTTCTACTGAGTTTATCTCAAATATCTCTTGAACTTGTTCACTTCTCTCTATGTCCCATATCCTAGTGTAAACTACCACCATCTTCTACTAGGTCTACTGAAAAACTCATTTCTCCCATTCATTCTTGCAGTGATGTTTTAAAAATGAAAATCTAATATGATATTCCCACTTAAAACTACAGAGAGAGAGAGAGAAAGTATCTGCAATACACATTCCCAAATAAAGTAAGAAAAAAAAAAATCTGATAAAATCTGGGCAAAAGAGTCAAGGGGGCACTTCACAAAGAGAAAGCTGTGCTTTCTCTTTGGTCTCCAGACCAAAGAGAAATTGGTGTCCAGTAAATTCTCTAGTTTCACCTGAAATCATAGAGGAATCCTTCATCCTCCTTAAATGTCAAATTATAATTGTTCTAACCCACCACAGAAAGGAAGTAATTTCTACCAGTAGAGCCATGGGTCCAGCTATTTGCATTCCCAATTCTCTCTTGAATCTAAATTGGTGGCTCACAGTACTAGCCTCACAGTTAATCAGTTGAGATGATTTAAACATTCCAATCCCAGGCCCAAGCAATAAACACATACACATGTGGGGCATGCACACATGGTTCCTTGTGATTAAAAGTTATCAAATATCTAAACTCAGTTAAGGTAATCCAAAGATAGATTTGTAATGTTTGAATTGACTATTAAAAATACAGAATACAGGGCGGCACCTGTGGCTCGAAGGGGTAGGGCGCCAGACCCATAAGCCAGAGGTGGTGGGTTCAAACCCAGCCCTGGCCAAAAACTGCAAAAAAAAAAAATATATATATATATATGAACAATATACTACAGAAGTTTATTTGAAGGCATATATAGCTTAAGTCATTACATAACTCATATACGTGTGTGTATTTTTCCCCAGAGGTGGGAGGAGTTGATGGGGAAACAAAGAAGCACCCTCACTGGCCTCTACAGGTACAAATAATGTGCCTGGATGCATGTGCTCCATTAGCAGATACAGAAAAGTTGTTCATTTACACGCTTGTGATCTGCTTGCCTTTTAATAAAGTTTGTCTTTCTTCTTACAATTAGAGGGCATGCAATTGAATTTAATCTAACTTAGATTTAAGCATTTCTCCAAAATTACACGAATGCCATCAGGAAGACATAAACTACAATGCAGCTTTAAATCTCTCTTCAAGCAACCTCACAAAGCTAACCTGGAAGGAAAAGAAATAGTAATGATGTACCTTTCAGGACTCTATAAAAAGAGAATCTTTTGGATGATGACTCAAAACTGTTCAAAGATTTTCCTCTGTGAGAAGACAATACCCTAAAGTGAGGCATGGTGCCCACAAATGTCTTCATTCTTGACCTGAATGTCTTACTTGTGATTACTTATCCTGACAATAGCAAGCGATGTCAGGAAATACTTAACGTAATTGGTTTTCATCCAAACATAAACCCTTGGGACTCTATCTATATACACATTTGTGTTGTCTGCTTCAATTCAATACATCTTTTTGGAAATTTTCTGAGATCTCTATGTGGGATTGTTTGTGGTCGATTGAGTCAATTCTTTACTTTTTCCTGCTTGAACAAAAGTGAGAAAGAAAGCACAGCTTCTCTCCCAACCCTTTCAGTAACTAAAATTAAGAAAGCTAGGGAGAAAGGCGAGAAAAAGGAATACTAAGATAAGAAAACACAAAAACTTTTTAAAATCTGTAAATAAAAATTAAATGAAATGCCCAATTCTTTTTTTTTTTTTTTTTTTTTTTTTGAGACAGAGCCTCAAGCTGCCATCCTGGATAGAGCGCTGTGACATCACAGCTCACAGCAACCTCCAATTCCTGGGCTCAAGAGAGTCTCTTGCCTCTGCCTCCCAAGTAGCTGGGCCTACAGGTGCCTGCCACAACGCCCAGCCATTTTTTGGTTGCAGCTGTCATTGTTGTTTGGTGGGCCAGGCTGGATTCTAACCCGCCAGCTCAGGTGTACATGGCTGGCGCCTTAGCCCACTGAGCCACAGGCGCTGAGCCCAAATCCCCAATTCTTTAAGCTAATTTTATAACATGAGTAAAAGAAAACAAAATATATCTATGAAATACTGAAGACCTGAAGACAGTCAAGTAAAGCATTGTCTGTCCCTTAATGACATTCAGGGGGATACCAAAGGTAAACCAAATTTAATACTCTAAAAACACATCAAAGTACACTTTCAAGTTTTTTTTTTTTCATTTAATTGATTAACTAGAAAGTCAGCAGAATCTGATAAAATTTTAAATTTGGCTTGGACTCCCACCTTAAAAAAGGAGGGGTGATAATGTATGTGTAAGACAGCAACCATATCACACTTATTAACTATACTTGGAGGACAGCTTAAGGAAGGGCAAAAATATAGCAGGCATAAATTTCAATCTGGTTGGCCTTTACATTTTTTTTTTTTTTGAGACAGAGCCTCAAGCTGCCACCCTGGATAGAGTGCAGTGGCATCACAGCTCACAGCAACCTCCAATTCCTGGGTTCAAGCGAGTCTCTTGCCTCCGCCTCCCAAGTAGCTGAGACTACAGGCACCCGCCACAACGCCCGGCCATTTTTTGGTTGCAGCCGTCATTGTTGTTTGGCAGTCCCGGGCTGGATTCGAACCTGCCAGCTCAGGTGTATGTGGCTGGCGCCTTAGCCCGTTGAGCCACAGGCACTGAGCCAGCTTTTACCCTTTTTTGATTCTTAAAACTTTATCCTTAATTTTTAAATCTATGGTATAGTCAATTCATGAGTATTTATGAGATACTTGTAAGCCATTATCATAAACTACTATTTTTCTCATATTTACACTAATTATGACCAGGGTATTAATGAAAATGGAATAAGATAATTGATGGCATTTCAGATTTGATGAAATATATAGTCTTTATTTGACTCTTTACAAATACTGGAAATTATGATTGGGATTGTAACACAAGGTTCTACTTGAGCCAGATGGCTGCTTACAGAAGTCTATGATTTTAAGTAAAAGGTCAATTAAACCAGAATATGTTACAACTGAATATTTCTATAACATCCTCTATGGTTTTGAAAAGAATACGACTGTGTCTATATGTAGACACAGAATAATCTCCTCTAGTTTTCACTTATGTGAAGAAAAATTAAGTCTAGGAAATAATTCTGATATCAAAGGTAAATATATAAAAAATGAATATATTCATTAGGAGTTAATTAACTAGAATTAAATGAAATTATGCTAGAATATAGTATGTTAGATCCCAGGATAAAAGGATAGATTAAGCCCAATGCATTTAATTTGTCTCCCTCCCCAAACCCCACTAAAATGATACCAAAGAGTTTTATTTAAAAAGAAAAAGACCAGAAGAACAAGAGAGGAGACAAAAGTAATAATCAAATTTGGAAGGCAAGAAAGCAGATGTAGTAGTAGTAACTAATTTAGCAGACTTGGGAAAGCTGAATTACAAAGAGAAAAATAAGGAAAGTTCAGAACCACACCCATTTACACTGCAGAATCCTCAAGAAGTTCATGAACTGATAGCACCAGATAACTATGGAACCAGAAGTTAAGACAAGGCAGGGTTAAAATAAAATGGTTTGAATGAAATTTATTAGAGAAGAAATTGGAGCCCTAGATCCTCTCCTCTATTGCATACTAAGTGTTACTGTCCCTGCCTCATCCTAACAGGTTTATTCTCTAGAAAGAGTAAAACATACAGTCTCAGAACTGGAGAGGTGGGTGCCATATGGAAAGCAAGGGCAGGGTGGCGCCTGTGGCTCAAGCAGTAGGGCACTGGCCCCATATGCTGAGAGTGGCGGGTTCAAACCCAGCCCCAGCCAAAAAACTGCAAAAAAAAAAAAAAAAGAAAGCAAGGGCATTATGTTGTCACACACATACTGAATATAGACAGCCCCAGTCCATTTTTCCCTATTCCTGGGGGAATATCGGAAGCCAGATCTTTACCCTTAAGGCAGGATATGAAAGACTTTTCTACTAAATATCTGACTAGCCCAGAAGGAAAGACCTAATGATAATGACCCGAGATTCTCCAAACTGCTCAATTAGATAATCCTCCAGCAAAACTCAAAGTCAATTCTTTTATTTATTTATTATTATTTTTTATTAAATCCTAACTTTGTACATTGATGCATTTATGGGGTTCAGTGTACTGCTTTGATATACAATGTGAAATGCTTACACTGAACTAAGTAACACATCCATCATCACAATTATAATCATTTATTAATAGTTTTGAAATGTTCCATTACATCACACACATTGGGTGAGGTCCCTCCCAAAGGCCCTCCCTCCTCCCATATCCCCCTTCCCCTCCCCTCTCTCTCCTCTTCCCTTCTACTTTTCTAGACTATAGTTATGTTTTGCCATTCATATGAATGTGTAGGTGATTATATATTGATTTTATAGTAGTATTGAGTACACTGGATACTTTTTTTTCCATTCTTGAGATACTTTACTAAGAAGAATATGTTCCAGCTCCATCCAGGTAAACATAAAAGATGTGAAGTCTCCATCTTTTTATGGCTACTTAGTATTTCATGGTGTACATATATCACAATTTGTTAATCCATTCATGGCTCAATGGGCACTTGGGCTGTTTCCATGTCTTGGCAATTATGAATTGGGCTGCAATAAACATTCTGGTGCAAATGTCTTTGTTGTAAAATAATTTTTCATCATCTGGGTATATACCTAGTAGAGGAACTGCAGGATCGAGTGGTAAGTCTACTTTTAGCTCCTTGAGTGTTCTCCAAACTTCTTTCCAAAAAGGTCGTATTAGCTTGCATTCTCACCAGCAATGTAGAAGTGTTCCCTTTTCTCTACACCCACACCAATATCTGTAGTTTTGGGATTTTGTGATCTGGGCTAATCTTACTGGAGTTAGATGATATCTCAAAGTGGTTTTGACTTGCATTTCTCTGATGATTAAGGATGATGAGCACTTTTTCATGTGTTTGTAGGCCATGCTCCTGTCTTCATCAGAGAAATTTCTGTTCAAGTCTCTTGCCCACAACGAAATGGGGTTATTTGTTCTTTTCTTATTGATTACTTTGAGTTCTCTGTAGATTCTAGTTATCAGACCTTTGTCAGAAGCATAACCTGCAAAATTTTTCTCCCATTCTGAAGGTTGTCTTTACTTACTGTGCTCTTGGCTGTGCAAAAGCTTTTGAGTTTGATCAGATCCCAGATCCTAGTAATTTATTTTTGGTGTTGCTTCAATTGCCTGGGTGGGGGGTGTCCTCCTCATAAAATACTCTCCCAGGCCAATTTCTTCAAGTGTTTTCCCTGCACTCTCTTCTAGTATTTTCATAGTTTCATGTCTTAAGTTTAAATCTTTTATCCAGTGAGAATCAATTTTTGTTAATGGTGAAAGGTGGGGGTCCAGTTTCAGTCTTCTACAAGTCACCAGCCAGTTCACCCAGCACCATTTGTTAAATAGAGAGTCTTTCCACCACTGAATATTTTTGATAGGCTTACTGAAGATCAAATGATGATTAGTAGCTGGGTTTATCTCTTGGTTCTCTATTCCATGAATCTACCTCTCTGTTTTTGTGCCAGTACTATGATGTTTTGATCACTATAGATTTATAGTATAGCTTGAAGTCTGATAACTTGATACCTCCTGATTTGTTCTTATTTCTGAGTAATGTATTTGCTATTTGATTCCATATAAAATGAAGTAATTTTTTCAAGTTCTTTAAAATATGACAGTGGTGCTTTAATAGGGATTGCACTAAATCTGTAGATTGCTTTGGGTAGTATGGACATTTTAACAATGTTGATTCTTCCCAGCCATGAGCATGGTATGTTTTTCATTTTGTTGTGAACCAGCGGCGAAGGGGAGTAAACCAGAGTGGAATTGGTGGGGAATGAGGTTTTATACAGTGTAAGAGAAGACATGGAAACAAAGGTTAGGATAGGGAGGGCTGACTAAGCTGATGGCTGCAGCCAGCACCAACACACAAAATCAGCTTTATTTTATAGTTATCTGTACAGGGTTGTCCAGGGGGAAGTAACATAGACAATACGGGGAAATAGCATAAACAAAAGACATAATTTTGGTCTTACAGTACAATTGGAAAATATAAATGACTTGAATAAAGACAAATCGTCATGTTAATGGTTTCATTAACATATGATAAGAAGTAAGAAGGGCAAGATCATGAAGATCTCAGTATAGTTGACAAAACAAAGGAAGAATGGTGTGACTTAGTAGTTCCTACTCAATTTCATTAACATGCTACAAGAAGTAGGAAGGCAAAGATCACAAGGGTCTCTGCATAATTAACTGGACAAAGAAAGAGCTGCGTTACTTCTGGCAGAGGGAGCAAGAAGAAAGGAATACAGCTGTTTCGGGAACGGAGGAGAAGCAGTTGGAGGTTCAATATCTGAATATTCCCCAGGCTGTGAGGGCCCTGCCAGTCTCACAACCTGCTCTCTACACCATTTGTTAACATCTTCAGCTATTTCTTTTCTCAGAGTTTCATAGTTCTCTTTATAAGAGATCTTTCAAGTCCTTTGTTAGGTAAATTCCCAGATATTTCATCTTCTTTGGCACTACTGTAAAAGGAATAGAGGCCTTGACTATATTTTCAGCTTGACTATTGTTGGCATATATAAAAGCTGCTGATTTGTAAGTATTGATTTTGTATCCTGAGAAGCTGCTGTATTCCTTGATCACTTCTAAGAGTTTTCAAGTAGAGTTGTTGTGCCCAACTCGCGGGGTCCCCCCAATGAATCACCCAATGACCAAGTCTGATGCAAAAGCAAGAGGTAGTTTATTAACTAGCTTGGGCTAGGGCTTCCTGCAGGAGAGCAGAGAAGCCTCAACTGCAGAGGGGAAAGCAGTTTTAAGGGTACAGAAAGGAACAAAGGGAGGGCGTGTTGGGCGAACTGCTGGGGAGAGCTGATAGGGGTTTAGGGGACTGGACAATCTCTGTTCTGGGCTAATTAGCCTGGGGAAGGATTTACTACTACTGGGGCCGAGGGTGGGTGCCATTATTGCTCGAGATGGACATGCTGGAGCCGGGGGTGGGGGAGGAAGCAGGTTGCCTATCACCTTTGGTATGCAGCTGCGAATTGAAGGCTGTGGGACAAAGTAGAATTAGTGAAAGGCTGTGAGACAAAATGAGTTAGTTTTAACAAAATGGAATCAGCTTGGTTCTTTCAGAGTTCCTGGGATTTTCCAGGTACAGGATCATATCATCAGCAAAGAGTGAGAGTTTGATCTCCTCTGACCCTCTTTGGATACCCTTGATCACCTTCTCTTGCCTGATTGCAATGGCTAAGACTTCCATTACTATGTTGAAGAGCAGTAGAGACAGTGGGAATCCTTGCCTCATTCCTGATCTGAGTGGAAATGTTTTCAATTTTACACCATTCAATATGATATTGGCTGTGGGTTCACTGTAGATGGCCTCTATCAGTTTAAGAAATGTCCCTTCTATGCCTATTTTCGTAAGTGTTGTAATCATGAAAGGATGCTGGAGATTATCAAAGGTTTTTTCTGCGTCAATTAATAGAATCATATGGTGTTTGTTTTTTATTTTACTGATGTGATGTATTATATTTATAGATTTGCATATGTTGAACAAACCCTGTAACCCTGGAATAAAACCAACTTGATCATGGTGTATATTTTTTTGATGTGTTATTGAATTCTGTTTGCTAAGATCCTATTGAATATTTTTGCCTCGATATTCATTAATGATATTGGTCTATAATTTTCTTTGTTTGTTGGATCCTTTCCTGGTTTGGGGATCAGGGTGATATTTGCTTCATAGAATATGTTGGAAAGTACTGCTTCTTTTTCTATGTTTTGGAAGAACTAGGAACTAGTACTAGTTCCTCTTGAAGGGCTTGATAGAATTCAGATGTGAAGCCATCTGGTCCTAGACTTTTCTATTTTGGGAGATTTCGTGTTGCTGATGCTATTCTAGTGATTGATATAGGGCTATTCAAGATTTCTAATTCTTTCTGGTTGCGTTCAGGAAGGTGGTATGCCCAAAGTCAACAATTCTGTCCACATCTTCAGAGCTCCCTCAATCAGCTTTCAAGCCCTGTGCTGCAGTGTTTCCAACCTCAGGACTATTAATATTTTGAGCTGGATAAGTTTTTGTTGTGGGGGGAATGTCTTATACATTGTAGGGTGCTTAGCAGAATCCCTAGCCAGTACCCACTAGATGCCAGTAGCACACCACCACTGCCCAGCTTTGACAACCAAAAAGGTCTCCACACATTGCTAAGATGTTGTGAGAGAGGGGCAAAATTCCCCCAACTGAGAACCATTGCTTTATTTACTAATCGCAAGTGGAAAACCAAAGTTCCTAAGACATCTGGAGAAGAGTCCCTAATTAGAAAATAGAGCCCAAAACAAACACAAAGAGCAATTTAGAGGAAACAGATTATACATGAAGAATACTTTAAGTTACCATTAATATCCTCAGAAAGATATTACAATTATGAAACAAAAAATAGAACTTTCAGAAAACAAAAACCCAGCTCTTGAAAAAGAAACACATTAAGAATTTTAAAACTTAAGAGAGGGGCTAGATAAACTTGGGAAAAACTCCCAAAGTCTAGAGTATAAATAACAAAGAAAATGGAGGAGAGGAATTTAAAGGAATAATCAAAACATTTTTCCCAGAATTTAAGTCATGATTAGTCCAAATTATAAGGATCCACTAAGTACTCTGCAAAATAAATAACTCGCATCCATACACTTGGCACTGTGAAATTTAAAATCACTATGGACAAGAAGCTTTTCAGGTTTCTAGAAGTGGAGGAACAGGTACACAGAGGGGAAGGATGATGCAATTCACACACAATGGATCACGAATCAGAATGGCTTTAGATCTTTCAACAGCAACTCAAGAAGAAGAGAATAGAACACGTTCATAATCATGAAAGAAAATGCTTTCTAACATTTAATTCTACATGTAGCTAGACCATGACTAAGTATAAACACATTTTCAGACACAAAAAGTTCAATAAAATACTTGCAATGGATACTTTCAAAAGAAATTACCATAGGATGTATTTGCCAAAAGAGTACACGAATAGAAAAGATTCCAAGGGACACAAATACTCCTACATAGGAGAGAAATGAAGGGAGTCCCCAGGAGTGCAAGGAAGGGAAATCTCAGGCTGACAGCTGTGTCTGAAACACAGAGGATAGCTGGTCCAGACTGAGAGCTACCAAAGTTTCCCACTGCCACTGACCGGAGTTTTAACCTGAAAACAGAATACCTAAATGAGCTGGCGCCAAATTCTTCTGTTATGCTTTTCTTGGCTGTAGACTAAGGAGATTCCAACTTTTCTCCACTGCCTGGAACAGCAGAGGACTTTTATTACACTACACAGTGGTGGTCTGCTTTGACTTATTCCTGAGAGCTGGAGGCAGGCAGCAGGAAGCTAAAAAGCAGGAAAAGACGGCCCATGCACCCCTCCATACACATACACTGACCACATTCCTGCTGGGCACTCAGTACCTCACCCACCCCTGCACATTACAGCCAACATCCTGTCTGTGAGGAGCCCCACGTCCTGGGATTTACTGGTGACCTTGCCAGCTAACTTCCCAGAATGGGCTCCTGAACACTCTCAGGGCATCTGAAACTACACCATGAAAGACAGTGTGTTCAGCTTCTCTTCTGAAAGTCTTCATATAATAGTGGTAATATTGTCCTTTTTTTACACGACTAAATGCACTTGTTACTCAGTTTTAAAAGACTAAACAATATACTGTTCATGAATACATACAGAGGAGGTAAAGCTAGAAAGTTAAAAAAAAAGGATTAATATAAAAGCCAGCATAAGGGTTCCAGAGGAAAGGGAGCTGTGATTGGGAAGGAGCACATAAAGGGCTTTAGAAGCACCAGTAATGTTGTATTTCTTAACCTAGATGTTGGATTCACGGGTTGTCATTTTATTGTTATTCTTTAAAAACATACACATACACATATTTTATATACTCGCCCTTGTATATATTTTCCAGATTTAAGAAAGTCTTTTTAATAGCTGAGGGAAGTTCTTAAGATTGTACTAATCAAAGGCAGTCTTAATTTTTTACATGTCAGTATAATACAAATTATATTAAATGATTTGATAGAAATGAAGAAAAACAATATTTGCATCTCAAACAAAATAAAATCTATGTGAATTGTTCATTGTAATTTTGTATCTAATAGAAATAAATTTAAAATATAATATTTATTAAGTTACTACATGTAAATCTTGGGGTTATAGCTATAATATAACATTTTTACTCTATGAGAGATTTATAAACAAAAACACATGTCTCTGGAACCTTTAATAAATGGGTGACATTCCTATTCATATCACAGCAAGCCTGAAAGCTCCATCACATTTATAATGAACTGTGCAATATGCCACAAGATATACAGGAAAATTGAACAAGAAGAACAAATAAATTTAAAAAGAAAAGGATAAGCCAAGCATGGTGGCTCACGCCTATAATCCTACCACTTTGGAAGGGTGAGGCAGGTGGACTGCTTGAGCTTAGGAGTTTGAGAGCAGTCTGAGCAAGAGTGAGTTCTGTCTCTACTAAAAAAAAAAAAACAAACTAGCAAAGTGTTGCAGCAGGTGCCTGTATTCCCAGCTATACAGGAGGCTGAGGCAAGAGAATTGCTTGAACCCAAGAGTTTGAGATTGCTGTGAGCTATGATGATGCCATGGCACTCTACCCAGGGCGACAAAGTGATGGAAGAAAGAAAGACAGAAAGAGAAAGAAAGGAAGAAAGACAGAAAAAGCTAAGAACAAATTATAACACATACGCACTCACACAAAGTTGATATACAGTTGATCCTCATCATTCACAGATTATGTATTTGTAAATTCACCTACTCAGTAAAATCTAGAACCCCAAAATCAATACTCTCAGAGCTTTCAGTCATTTATGAACTATATGTAGTGGAGAAAAATTTAAGTCATCCCACGTGCATGCTGCCAGCTGAGGGAGAACAAGGTATTGATGTTCTGCCTTCTTGTTCCAGCTCTCACACCATAAACAAGTGATCTTTTCAAAGTCTATTAATATTAAGTACATTTTTTGCATTTTGTGCTTATTGTTGGTGATTTCACTGTTAAGATGTTCCCCAAGCAGAGTGGTGAAATGCTGTCAGTGTTCCTAATCACAAGAAGGCTGTGATGTGCATTATGGAGAAAATATGTGTGTTAGATCAGCTTTATTCAGCCTTGAGTCACAGAGCAGCTGACCTCGAGTTCAATGTTAATGAATCAACAATATATATTAAATACAGTGTCTTTTAAAGGAAACACATATGAAATAAGGTTATGTATTGACTGGCTGATGAAAAACCTAATTTTGTATTTTCATAAGAGGAACAGTTCAGTATTTGCTTCTTCAGTGTTCGTGGCATCTTAATAGAACATCAGTAACACAAATAACTAGAATAAACTGTAAGTGTGTATGTACATATATAAATTATGTTATATAAATATAATTATAATATATAATGTATCTCTATGTATGTATTTATATTAAAATATAAACCCAGTGAGTGCCTGATACATATTAGAACTTCAATAAATATCTAATGAATGATGCCAGAAAAATGACAAGCTAGAAATTAATAAGCCACTGATAAATTTATCAAATGACACAATTTTACATAGCAATACAAAATTTTGAGAAATCATGATTTCTCTACCCATTCACTAAATCTGTATCTTCCTACTACTTTCTATATGGTTCTGATGTTAAGAATTGAAGGACATACATGTTGAGTGGATGAAAAGGAAACAAAACTAAAATGTAATAGTAATAAGCAGTAAGAATAAAATCTTAATAACTATACTTCATACACATATATAAACTTATATAAAAATACTACTACTAAAAATAATGGTCTTTTTCTCTTATTTTAACACTATTTAGTCATTGCCACTAAAGAATAGCATAGGCACATCATTTCATCAATAAACTCTTTCCTTGTCTTCCTGTGCTTTGTCATAGTGACAGGGGAACAGAGATGCTTTCTTTCTCTTTTATACTTCTGGATATACTTCTATACCCACTCCGACCTCCAACACACATACTTACACATACACACCAAGCTGAGTTTCTTTGGGTACAGTGACTAAATCAAAGGGAAAAGTTTGCCTACCCATTGGTACTGTGAAAGGAACACACATAATGTAGAAAATTATTAAAACAAAATCTCAGGAACTGTTGCCTAAATGTTAACAATTAAAGACCTGACAAAGGAGTTAAACTCAGTTCAACTCAGATCATTCCTTGAAAATTAAAGGGGGTGGCTTATATGAAAAAGTTAGCAATGAATCTCCAATAAGCTAATAGAATATATCTGGCTCACCTGTCGAAGCTGAGTAATTCATAGAGTTAAGACTAGCATTTAGTAACTCAGTACGTACTTACATTGGCATAATTAGTACCTCTATCAAACTGTGATACTTCAGTGAAGAAAGAGTTTAGTAGACTTCACTTTAGATTTCATGTAACATATCATCCTCTGGTCTGAGGCTAAGTCTGATACATTCATCATTTACTACTTTTATGAGAAAACTGCAGAACATATACAAAAATTTCTGCACAAAGCACAGGATCTGGAAAATTTGATTGGCACATGAGTGCATGTGTTTGTATGTGTGAAGGAATATGGTTTCTAGGTCTTTGTTAGCTTTGACTTGATGTAGCATATGTCAAGAAGAACTACTAAGAGAGAAGAAAAAAGATTTTGTAACATAAGCAATAGTTAAAGAAAAGTAGATAACATTATGAAGTACAAACTGTGACTTGGTTATACATATTTTGGCCTTCTTAGGTAAATATATAAAGAACTTTCAGAAATAGACATTAAAGCACTAAGATTTAAAAAATGCTATTCATGTGTATTTTTTTTTTTTTTTTGAGACAGAGTCTCACTTTGTCCCCATGGGAAGAGTGCTGTGGTGTCACAGCTCACAGCAACCTCAAACTCCTGGGCTCAAGCTATTTACTTGCCTCAGCCTCCCAAGTAGCTGGGACTACAGGTGCCGATCACAACACCTGGCTAGTCTTAGAGACAGGGTCTCACTCTTGCTCAGGCTGGTCTTGAACGCCTGAGCTCAAGTGATCTGCCTGCCTCAGGCTCTCAGGGTGCTAGGATCACATTTGTACATCTTATCTATATATTAACCTCACTTTCCCCAAAGGAAATGAGACAAAAACAAAGAACAAACAATAAAAAAGATCAATAAAGTAATTCTTGCCCTCAGCAAACTCCCAATATAGTAGACTGCTGTTGGTATATATAAATAATGTTAGTATAATGTTACAAAGTGCTGAAATAGTATACTAAAAGTTTATTATTTGTGTGTAGGGCAATAGTCAGAGAAGGCCTCTATGAGACAGGGACACCTAGGGGAGCTTAGATTGATAAGAAGGATTCTTTCAGGCCAACAAGGAAAATGAGAGGATTTCAGAGACAAGTAATTGCCTGTGCAACAGCCTCCGGGCCAATTCAAAACTCTGTGTGTACAGTGTATTCTAAGCTATTTGGTATTGCTGGCATGTAAAACTGGACAGTGAGAAGTGCCTGGAAAAGAAGAAGGGGGCCAAAGATCACCGTGACAGCAGAGTGGATGATGGATTGGGCACTGGGTGGGAGCCAGTTACGAAGTTATTATCAATATATTAGATTAAGCCAGAGGTGATAAAAACCTAAACTAATATAGTAGAGGCAACTATGAGATACTTAGGAAAATACATTAAGACAACATGGTGAAGGACTAGCTGAGGTGGTTAAGGGTTAGTTGAAAGCATACAAATTTCTGGCCAGTAGTTACTGCATTAAGTAATGATACCACCAAATGTGAAAGGGACTATAGGAAAAAGAACTCATAGAAGTCTGAGAAAGAAATAAAACACATGGCTGTGTTTGGAAAATAATTATTTCCAAAACACTTATTTCCATGGAATATTCAGGCAGGGATTTCTAGAAGGTATATAGACAGAAATACATATAAAGTTCAAGGAAGATGTCAACACATACATGATGACGAAAACATCAACAACTACCACTTATGACATGCCATGTCAGCAGTAAGCATGCTGTTAAGAACTTTACGTAGACATCCCATTTGATCCTGCAATCCCATTAATAGGGATCTACCCAGAAGAAAAAAAATCATTTTCTCATAAGGACATTTGCACTAGACTATTTATTGCAGCTCAATTTACAATTGCCAAAATGTGAAAACAACCTAAATGCCTACCAACCCAGGAATGGATTAACAAGCTGTGGTATATGTACACTATGTAATACTATGCAGCCATTAAAAAAGATGGAGACTTTACATCTTTTGTATTAACCTGGATTGAGTTGGAACACATTCTTCTTAGTAAAGGATCACAAGAATTGAGAAGCAAGAATCCAATGTATTCAATCCTAATATGAATGCAGTAGATGATCTGATACAAGTGGGGGTAGGGGAAGGAAGGAGCAGGTAGAGGGGAGAAAGGAGTGGAAAGGGGGTTACAGTGTATGGCATAACTCTTAGGGGCGGGACATAATTATAAGAGGGATGTTACCTAACAAATGCAATCAGTATAACCTAATTCTTTGTTCCTTCAATGAATCCCAAACAATAAAAAAAGAACTTTAATTTACATAGATTCTCTCATTATTTATAATAATTTATCATTATTTATCACTAGAGTTAATATAATATTAGACCTATTTTGCAGATTAGGAAACTGAGGCTAAGAAAAGTTGTCTGTGGTCAAACAGTTAGTGAATGGTAGGGCCAGGACTGGAGCTTAGTCATACAGAACTCTAAAATTTAAGTTCTTAACCTCTGTGCCCCCTAGAAAGCATGAGTTAACAAGAGGTAACTGAAGCTATAGCTATGAATGAGAGGATTTAAGAGTATAGAGGATGGAGCCCCAGAAAACACAAACATATCCCCCCATGCCTCCCCAAGGAATTGCTGGAAATATTTCCACAGAAAGATTACAAGGGGCTCTGAAAGAAAAAAGACAAGTGCTAAAGGCAGGCTCTTAGAGCATAGTATCTTGCAGAAATACAAACACAAAGACCAAATGCCTAGCAGGGTCTGCGCTAGATAGGAACACAGGAGTTCCCTCTATTCCTCTCAAGGCCAGCATAAGAAAAGGATAATTTTCATTTTTAAACTACATTTTATTATTTTCTAAAGATGGGTCTAAATCTCAGAAACTGACCCAATGAAAACATTTAATAAAGAAACAACTTTTTGGAAACTTTCTTTCCTCTTTTCCTCTCCTCCTTATTAATTAGCGTTTATGAACTTAATCACTTATAAGTAGTACTAGCATTATCACTAGAATTGTCAAATTCTCTGTGCACAATCCGATCTTTATTTAATTAATTATTTAGTTTTTGAGACAAAGTCTTACTCTGTTATCCTGAGTAGAGTGCAGTGGCATTGTCATGGCTCATTGCAACCTCACACTCTTGGGTTCAAACAAGCAACCTACCTTAGACTCCCTAGAGTAGCTAGACATGTGCCATGATGCCCAGCTAGTTTTTCTATTTTTAGTAGAGACAGGGTCTGACTCTTTTTTTAAAATTTTTTTTATTATTTTATTTATTTTGCAGCTTTTGGCCTGGGGCTGGGTTTGAACCTGCCACCTCTGGCATATGGGTCCGGCGCCCTACTCACTGAGCCACAGACGCTGCCCGACAGGGTCTGACTCTTACTGAGGCTATTCTCAAACTTCGGAGCTCAAGCCATCCTTCATCCTCAGCCTCCCAGAGTACTAGGATTACAGGCATGAGTCACTGTGCCTGGCCTATAATCCAGTCTTTATAAACTGAAACTAATTATGGAAGTGCTGAAAGTATGAAATTACTTTGTAAATAATATTTCTAAAGGGATGTATTCTGTTAGTATGCCACTAAAATAGACTATTTTCTAAATGCTACATTATTCTGTAATAGTATTGTTGCAAGCCATTAATCACAACTCTGCAACTAAGAGGGGGTTTAATATATGGGCTCAGAAGTTGTTATCCTCATTAACAGATTTTTATTTTTCAGTGATGCTTCTGCGGAATACCAATAATTGCTTTAAGGATCTTCATAACCAGGCAAACAAACCTACTTCTGGAATAAATATTAAAAAATTAAATTATCTAATTTAAATTAAGTTAGTGAAAGAAATCTCAAAGCCAGCAATATTCCTTTCTCTAGTATTTATTTCAGTTGCATCAGGATTATGCAAAATTATACTGGTAACACAGAAACAAAAATGTAATTAGCTAACACTCTAAGTCAGGATTTCCCAAATTGGCATCTTGTGGAGTCCTTAAAAAAAGAGTTTCTCTGTCAAGTAAATTTGGGAAACACCATATAAAATACTTACCTCCCGCCCTCCCATATTCATGTTACATGTTAGCAGCCTATTCTTATGGTTAAAAAGCAAGCATCTCTCCTCTGCCATACTCTACTCCTATTGCCCATGTAACATCAGTAATCATCAGTGCTCCCTGAAAAACAATTTGGGTGTGATGATCTAAATTTTAGTACTTATAATAACAAAAAACACAAATGCAAATTATGAAATTGGAATGGCTAAGAACCGTTCACATTTCAAACAACTTTACCCTGTAACAAATATTCTCCCACCCAAACAAGGCATAGAAATTGTCTATTAAATTCTTAAGGGGGGCAGTAATCCAATTGTTTGCTTAGTAAGGGATGGAAAAGATTTAACTATGCAATTTAAATGTCTATTGATTAATACTCCCAAAAGTAATTTGCTTTTTTACAATTGTTAATATAAGCATATTCATCAGGCAATAAATAATGCAATCTCTGGTCTTTTAACCAAAAAAAAAAAAAAAATTAACAAGAAGGCAAAACATGCAAAGGAAATAACCATTTACACTCAATTACCCAGCTCAGTGCAGGGCAGCAGAAAATAGATTTTGAATCATAATTGTAATCAGTTTCTAGGTCTAAAGATGTAAAGTAGATGATCTAGAAAATAATTGCTTTAGGGAAAAAAATCTGCAAATAAGATTGCAGTGGATATAACTATTTAGGCAAGATAGTAAAATAAAATATTAAAACACTCAGGGAATTTTTTAAGTTAGTTCATTGTCTCTGAAGCCAAAGTTTCTGCATGTTCCATTGTATGTAGGTTAGGAATGCTTCCTTTTAACTAGTTTCCCAACGATGGACCAACCTCTCAGTGTTCTATAAAGACTTCCTGTTAATCAATAAGGCACAGAATAAAGCATCGAGGACAAAATGATAAAGGACCATCATATCCCTCAAAACATCTCACAGTGAATTCCTGGTATTTGCCTCTCCCTATTGAAGAGTTGAAGGCAACTCCACATTTCCTTCCAGGAGCTTAGCCAAAGATTATGGCACCATTCTTCACTGACTTCTTTCTCTCACATTCCAATTCTAATTCATTAGGAAATGCTATTGGCTCTGTGTTGCTAAGATCTTTCATTTTTTAATTTGTTTCAAGAAAATTTGCAACTAATTGTTGGAGCAATTGTATGAGAGCTGAATTAAAATCCTCCTCAGATAATTGTAGTATCTGATTCAA
Organism: Arctocebus calabarensis; assembly: GCA_963573935.1. NCBI lineage: Eukaryota > Metazoa > Chordata > Mammalia > Primates > Lorisidae > Arctocebus > Arctocebus calabarensis. The sequence goes on from CAUYON010045383.1 coordinate 47,649, forward strand.
CTGGGCATTGGCACCATTTGAATGTCTTTTCTCATTCAAATTGTAATGTTCAATTATATCCTGGGTATTCTGGGTATTGTTAGGAGACTTTTGATCATAGACTCTCCTATTTTAGCAGGGAAGTCATCCTGTTCAGGTTTAGTGTGTAGGTTTCTAGACTACTTTGTGGGCTTTTGTTCCAATGCCATTTTAGTTCTCTGAGCCCTCGCAACACTATTTGGGTCTGCTTCATTCTTTTGGCACTGTTGAGGCTCCTACTCAATCCCTTCTGATGCCATCTACAGAGACAAAAAGTACTTTCCTGGGCCACTAGCTATCACAGGGCAACCTTGAAGTAGAAAGAGTCAGAAGCTACTGGGGCATAGGTCCCCTTAAGCCATGGGGAGGAAGCAAGAAGACACATGGCTTCATTGTTGCTGCTGCTTACTATTACCTACAGAATAGATCACCTGCTAAGGGCCAGCTGGGAGGAGAGAAAATATAGCCTAGATACAGCCTAGATTTGCTGTTGCCACTGCTGCTGACAGATCAGACTAAAGGGGCCTCGGTTTCAGCATAGGGGCTGAATGGCAATGTCTTCACTGCAGCTTGCAGATCAGACCATCTACCATGGTCTGGTTGGAAAATAGTGGTTGGGCCAGGGAATTTGCTGTTCCTGCTGCTGCTGTGGGCAGATCACACTGCCCACTGGGGTCCAGTGTAGAGTAGTGGAATCAATACCTCTGACTACATCTCTGTTGAGCTTCCCCTTTCTGGTTCTTTGGCCAGAGAAAGTAGGCTTTTGTTTTTACTTTCCCTGCTCACTGGTGATTCTGGTTAGTAGGCCTCTCCAGCACCCACTCTAGGAGTAAATAGGAGATAAAAAGAAAACCCAGTAAACTTGCTCTCATTACTGTCATTCCCTAAGTGCTAGGTTTCCAGCTACTCCACCTTCTTCTTTTCAACTTTCAGAATCCTTTTATTGCTGCCAGTTGAATAATTTCCAGGGCACTTAGTTATATTTATAGGGGAAGGGACAGGGAAAAGTAAGTCTATATCATCTTGTTCTGGAAATAGAAGTCTGTACATTTTCAACTATTTGATTCTGGCTAGCATTAGGAGTCCATTTTTATTGAAAATTAGGGGACAAGCTACAGTTCTTTTATGACCAACATACCCAGTTAAAAATAGTAGCCATTAAACTCATCGGGTCCATAATGTACCTTTCCGTGACTTCTGGCTCAGAATTTTAGGTTCTCAAACAAGTAACTTGTGTTTCTCAATCTTTCAGGGTTTGAGAAATACCAACTAGCCAGAACATACTAGTCTAGGGGTTCCCTTTTGTTGTCACATGTATAGACACACATATATCTTCCCTCACTGACCCTCACAGCCTTCCTGACTTGAAGATGCCACAGTCTATTTAGCATATTTCAGCCATGGCACCTTGTTTGGGAAATGGTGCTTTTAATAACAATCTCATCATTTGCCTGACATATTACAAAAACAGTGAGGAAAGTTAGGGGTTATAGTACTCTATATAAATAAAATTATGTATAACTGAAAATCAGCTCTAATAAAAGACCTGCTGATTGACTAAACTCTTTGAGTGTAGGAATTTTCTCTTATCCATCCTGTATCTCTAAAATGTAGAACTATGCCTGACACTATGCTAATGAAAACGCACTAAATGCTTTTGGATGGACAAATAGACAAATAAATCTATTTGAAGATGTACCAAATATGGGTGCCATTTTCAAGATATTTACATCAATATAATTATACTTCAGTTAATGTTACAGTTCTTTACTACCTCGGGTGATATTTTCACTTATCAAGTAAAAGTAAAACATTTAAAGGCCAGGCAAGGTGGCTGATGCCTGTAATTCTAGTACTCTGGGAGGCCGAGGCAAGTGGATTGATTGCCTAAGCTCAGGAGTTCGAGAACAGCCTTAGCCAGAGCAAGACTCCGTCTCTAAAAATAGCCGAGCATTGTAGTGGGCACCTGTAGCCCCAGCTACTCAGGAGGCTGAGGCAAGGGGATCACTTGAGCCCAAGAATTTGAGGTTGCTATGAGCTATGACACCACAGCACTCTACCAAGGGCAACAAAGTGAGACTCTGTCTCAAAAAGAAAAAAAGAGAAAGGTAGAAAATTTACTTTGTCAATGCCAATTGCTGAAAAGTAAACAAAAGTTGTAAAATCATATAACATGTTAGCTATTTTTTAAAACTTTGTTAAAACTGTTTTACTAGAGATGTTGACTGTCAATTCAAAATCTTTCCAGTGCTACTATAACTAAGCATACCTTTTAACTTTTAACATGTACCTCTTCTTAAATCCTTTAATAATTTAAAACAGGCCTTGTAAACTTGAGGAATTTTACAAAATAGTATTTTGTAATGTCAGAGAACCAAGCATAGCTCCGAAAATTCAGATAGTTTGTTAACCCAAAAAATTTATAAAATGAGCTGTGACGAAGATTAGCTCAGAATTAATTCAGGCTCTGTTTGTATATTTCAGTAGTTCGCTAAAACATTTCAGTTTGTATAATCTGGTAACATTAAATATGAGTCTCAATCACTGTAACCATGTACCACCAAAGATAAGTGGACATAAAATATTTACATTATTCATGTGATTACTATGTTTATGAAATTACAAGTAGAAAAAACTCAATTAAGACTCAGAAGAGAAAGAAATCTTCACAGTTCCTAATTAATCCTGGACTGAAGAATGACAATCCTGAGCATAAGCTAAAATCAATAAATAGACATAGGATGATATAATAAAATTGAAGACCTATTAGCCAATGACTATTCATCAATTCATTAAAAATCAATACATAAGCAATTATTATCTCTTGTCCTTTAAATGAGTCTTTTATATCAACTAGTAGGGAAAAAATAAGGAATGAAACATGAACAATATCTAGCATAGATACAAACAGATGGGTTGAGATCATATAAAAGAACAAGATGTTTAAACATGATAATTTTTAGGCAGCTCCTCTGACAGACCACTGAACTTTTCTAAAGGAAAAAAAATGTATTCTACTAGCCGAGAATCCCTGCACATTAATATTCCACAATAAACTTTAAAAATTCCTTTTGACATACTCAGGAAACCTGAAGCACAAACACTCCAGATGCAAACATCCCTTAATTATGGAAAAGTCCCCTTGAGAGAAGGCAATTCAATCCTCTATAGACTTTAACTTTTTCCCCTGAAAAAAAGCCATCATAGCATAAACAGAGCAAGGGTTTGAGAATTCAAAAGACTGGGAGGTCAAATCCTGGATTATGAGGACTAACTATGAAGATAGGAGGCCACTTATTCAATCTCTCTAGAAATAATAGCTACTTTGAAGGGCTCTGTGCCTGGTGCATACAAACAAGAGGAGACAGCTGCTGGGGGTGATCTGCTATTGGACAAATACCTCTTAACTACTTCTCCCCTAAAAAATATCATGTCTTCCATATTACAAGGGTACCCTTTCACTATCAATACAAAGAATCAAGGAACAACCAGGGAGAATTCTGCTTCTAATAAAACAAAGATACATACCTACCCCACCTTTTTGAAAGCATCAAATATCTCACAAGGTACTCAAAAATTTTGCTAGTTGAAAATCTAGGGAAAAAAGGGAACTCACAGTGTTAAATTCAACCACACATGGCTACTTTTGCCTACAGGACAATTCTCTATCCCTGGGAAGCAACTACCTCATAGGATTCATAGGGCCCTTATAGGAATGGGTGAGTAAAGGCCTACAATCCACCTGATAGATCATCCCCCACTTTCTGCTGGTTTCTTCTGAAAGGCTCTGCCTAGAATGGAGGTGAACCTAAAGCAATTCGGGCCTTGCATGGACTTGGAACCTGGCTCCCTCTTATCTGGTGGTCCATGGAATTTCAAGTCTTAAAATTGAATTAGGGCAGTCCTAGCCATGAGTTCTCCTGGCAAACAAATCCTTTCTTGAGAAAAGATATAGTCATCTTAGAATGAGCAAGAATCAGAGACAAAAGAAAAAGACCAAGGTATGAGGTAGTGAAACAAACAAAAAATATAATAGCCAAAGTTTAAAACTCAATGGATAGGTTTCAGAACCACTGACAGCTGAAGAAAGAATTAGTGAAGAGGAATATAGGCCCAAAGCAATTATCCAAAATATATCATGGAGAAAAACAAAAAGAGGAAAAATATAGATCGAGTAAGAGACTTAGATGAAATAATGAGAAGATTTAATACATGTTAATTAGGATCCCAGCGATAAAGGAGAGAATGAGTTAGAGGCACTATTTGAGGAAATGGCTGAGAATTTTTCTCAGAATGTTTTCACAGAATTTTCATCATACATATCTATATACAAATTCAAGATTCCAAGGAATCAAAGCAAGATAAATAAGAAATCCACATGCAGACACATTATAGAGAAATAAAGACAAAGAGGAAAAATCTTAAAACAACCACAAGAAATGAAAGACAAATTATCTTGAAAGAAGTGACAATTTGACAGTCGACAATAGAAATCAGAAGACAATGGAATGATGACATATTTATTGAGTCATCACAGTAATTTTATATCCAGGGAAAATAATCTTCAACCATGAAAGCAAACTAAAGACAATATAAACTGGGGGAGTTTGTCATAACAGACCCATACTAAACAAATTTCTAAAAGATACTTCAGGCACAAAAGAAATTACCCTAGATAGAAAGTCAAAGACACAACAAAGAATAAAATACAAAATAAGAGATAAATGTGTGAATAAATCTAAACAATAATAATATCTTGGGGGGTTTCTAATGTAGAAAGAATTACAATGTATGATAAACACTAACATATCAATCAAGAAGGGATAAAGTTAACGTGTAATAAGACTTTGCCAGAGAGTGCTGGAAGACGGCGGCGGAGAGGGGCCCGTAGCCCATCTCTCCCTGGTCAGCAGGTGAGAGGGTGGGAGCTCTGGATCTTTCCCCGTGTGAACTATTGGAGTAGATAGGCAGCTGGTGAGACACAGAGATTGGGAGGATTGGCGTGTTTGAAATACAGTTCTTAACCATGGAAACTGTTGCAAACCGTTCCCCCTGCCCAGCGGAGGGGCAGCCGGCCCCACCCACAGGGAGGACAGCAGGACCCAACCCACAAGCCCTAATCGGAGAAAATTCCACTGAAGCGTGGAACTCAGAGTTTGACGATCAGAAAGGGGTGCTGCTGGGAACTACGGAGACCCAGGCAGCCCCGGCGTGAGCCGAGGGGTCCGGACTCTGCCGGACTGACACATTGGAATACCCAAAATGGCGAGGGCCTTTTCCCCAGATCAGAGAGAGAGAGAGAGAGAGAGAGAGAGTGACCAGCCAGTGTTACACTGGGTGGGGACCCTGGAGAAGCCTGAGAGGTGCGGAAAAGACACTTTGAGCTGTGGAAGTTGGCGAAGAGGGCCCCCGAGCACTTCAGCTGGAGAATAACTGAAGTTCAAGGTCCCAACAACAGCCCCACGAAGCCCCCTCCCCTCCAGCTGTCAAGGTCTTTGCGAGCCGCTGCTACCGTGAGTCGCAGTGCTGCCGCCCTGCGAATTGTGACACCACCACTGCTGCGCCCCTGAGATCCACAGGGACCGCGAGCGCCCCCCCCACTGCAGTCGCCACGAGCCCAGCTCCCACGCTCCCCTCTCACAGCAGATCGTTGTTGCTGGACTGCAATTCTATATATGTATAAGAATAATAATATTTTTGAGGTTTTATTTTTTAAATATCCTTTTCTTGGAGGCGCTATCGATAAATAATTCTTTACTTCACTTTCTTTTCTTAGGCTATTTTTATTACTTCCTATTCTCAACTGAACATTTCTTCTTCCTCTCCCGTGTTAATTTCTTTGTTCTCTCTCCCCCTCCTCTCCCTCCGTTCTTATAGCTTCTAAAGGTGCTTACATCATATTTGTTAGAGGCTTTTCTTCTTCTCTTTCTCAAGTATTTTACAAGAAGCATTTTTCTTGTAGAATTCTTTTTTTTTTCTTCTCTTAGCTGTTGTTCTGTGATTGGCTGTTTGTTATGTTTTGTTTGTATGTCGATGTTTCTGACTGTGGGCGCATCTGTGGGCTTAGGTGTCTGGTAGCCCTTCTACGAATGTATTAGCCCATTTGCTATTAATGTGATTGGTGTTATAAATGTTTTCCTTGCCACCTTGATACT
>CAUYON010045385.1:0-49449 GCA_963573935.1 Arctocebus calabarensis
CGCTGTGGCGGGCGCCTGTAGTCCCAGCTACTCGGGAGGCTGAGGCAAGAGAATCGCCTAAGCCCAAGAGCTGGAGGTTGCTGTGAGCAGTGTGACGCCACGGCACTCTACCCAGGGCGATAAAGTGAGACTCTGTCTCTAAAAAAAAAATAAAAATAAAAAAATAAAAATAGAAAAACTAGCTGGGCATTGTGGTGGGTGCTTATAGTCCCCGCTACCTGGGAGGGTGAGGCAAGAAGATTGCTTGAGGAGTTTGAGGTTGCTGTGAGCTATGATGCTAGGGCACTCTACCTAGGGTACAGAGTGAGACTGTCCCCAAAAAATGTAATAATAATATTGGGTGGCGCCTGTGGCTCAAAGGAGTAGGGTGCTGGCCATATGCCAGAGGTGGCGGGTTCAAACCCAGCCCTGGCTAGAAACTGCAAAAAAAACAAATAATAATGTCCTGGCTGAGTGAGGTGGCTCAAGCCTGAAATCCTAGCACACTAGGAGGCAGAGATGGGCGGATTGCCTGAGTGCAGGAGTTCGAGACCAGCCTGAACAAGAGTGAGACTCCGTCTCTAAAAATAGCTGGATATTGTGGCAGGTGCCTATAATCCCAGCTACTCAGGAAGCTGAGGCAAGAGCATCACTTGAGCACAAGAGTTTGAGGTTGCTGTGAGCTAAGATGCACTAGCACTCTATCAAGGGTGACCAAGTGACAGCCTGTCTCAAAAACTAATAATAATAAATAATAATATCCTAGTCCTTAAATCTGGGACTTCTAGAGGGATTGAAGAAGGATGGATCATTTGATCTAATCTTCATTTTACAGAGAAGTGAACTGAGACCCAGAAAGATGAAACCACTTGCCAGGTCAACAGTAAGTCGCTGGCTGGGCCTCCAGTTCCAAAAACATGTTTGTGCCTTGGGTTCACTTTTTTTTTTTTTTTTTTTTTGCCTTCTAATGTATCTCCATAGCAATTTATTTCCATGAGTTTTGAAATAAACGCTTTGGGGGCTTTGCTGATTCAGCATTATGTACCTACTATAGGATAGAACAGCAGTTCTCAACCTGTGGGTCGCAACCCTTTTGGGGGTCAAATGACCCGTTTCTAGGGGTCGCCTAAGACCATCCTGCATATCGGATATTTACATTACGATTCATAACAGTAGCAAAATTACAGTTACGAAGTAGCAACAAAAATAATTTTATGGTTGGGGGTCACCACGACATGAGGAACTGTATTAAAGTGCGGCAGCATTAGGCGGTGCCTGTGGCTCAAAGGAGTAGGGCACCGGCGCCATATGCTGGGGGTGGCAAGTTCAAACCCCGCCCCAGCCAAAAACTGCAAAAAAAAAAAAAAAAAGAAAGAAAGAAAGGGAAAGTTCTTTGCTGTCCCGAATGTCCTGATTTTCTCCATTCCCACTAAAGGAAATACTGGCTTTCAAACAGGTTTGTGTACGATTTTAAAATCTCCGGAACATCAGCCCATGGGTACAAGGGTGGTTCACACCCATGGCCACGCCCCCTGGGCATGCACCTCCAGGGCACCATTCCCACCGGGTGGAGTCCAGCCTACTCACACCTCACCCTGCTCTTTCCTTCTCTTCTGCAAATCTCGCTCATTTTTTTCTTTGTCTTACCTTTTCTTCTTCTCCTGCCCTCTCTGCACGTGGCAGTGCCGGTGTTGCTGCTGCCGTCTTGTGGTATTAGAGAGAATTAAATTAGCCTGAGCAGAGAAGTCCTAGAAAATGGTTAAGTACAATTAAAGCCACTGTAATGTGATTAGAGGAGGGAGGTCCATTTTGAGTCCTGATTCACGTCCTCAGGCATCTTTAAGGAATTTAGTTATTTCCACATACTAAATGCATTTGCTACTCACTAGAAGTGAAGGGCAGATAACTCAGAAACAACTTTTTTTCCTTTTAATTCAGCTTTCCACAAGCCCAAGGACACTATAGATATTCTATTGAACTAATAAACCACTGTGGTGTATCTGAAATAATTCTGTGCTATCATAGAGACAGATCTTTCCCATGAACTTCAAATTTGACCATTATGAATTCATGTCTTAGAGTTCTGAAGCCATCCTCATATTTAAGAATTGCCTTCTAAGATGTTAAATAGGTGGTCCTCAGAATCAGTGGAATTGTGTTGTTTGTGCACTAGAAGACTTAATATTGCTAAGATAACAATACTAACCAAAGCAACATACAGATTCAGTGCAATCCCTATCGAAATCCCAATTCTATATTTTGCAGAAATAGAAATACTCAACCTAAAATTCATGTGGAATTTCAAGCAAAATTCAAAAAAAAAAAAACTTAAAAACAAAAAGGAACAAACTTAGAGGACTCACATTTCCTAATTTCATACCTTGGTATGAAACCACAGTAAACAAAACAATGTGGTACTTACGTAAGAAAATATTTGAATACCATTAGAATCTACAGCTCAGAAATAAACCCTGACAACTATGGTCAGCTGATTTTCAACAAGGGTACCAAGACCATTCAATGGGAAAAGAATGGTCTCTTTAACAAATGGTGCTGAGAAAACTAGATGTCTACACAGAAAAGAATAAAGTTTGATCCTTACCTTATACAATATGCAAAAATTAACTCAAAGTGAATCAAGGACTTACATTTTAGGAACTAAAACTATAAAAGTCTCTGAAGAAAACAGCAGAACATGTACATGACCTTGAATTTGGTGATAATTTCTTACATATGACACCAAAAGCACAGGTAACAACAAATAATAGATAAACTGGAATTTATTAAGATTAAAAACTATTATGCACTAAAGGATGCTATTTTAAGAGAGTTGAAAAAAATAACTTGCAGAATGGGATAAAAATATTTGCAAATCATATATTTGATAACATCTAGAATACAGAACTCCTAAAGCTCAATAACACAGATGAAAATCCAATTTAAAAGTGGGCAAAGGACTTGAATAGACATTTCTCCAAAGAAAATATACAAATGGCCAAGAAGTACATGAGAAGATGCTCGACATCATTAGTCATTACAGAGATGCTTGAAATCAAAAGCATAATGAGGGCCAGACGCAGTGGCTGTGCCTATAATCCTAGCACTCTGGAAGGGCAAGGCAGGTGGATTGCTTGAGCTCAGGAGTTCCAGACCAGCCTAAGCAAGAGCAAGACCTCGTCTCTAAAAGCCACCAGGTGTTGTGAAGGGCACCTGTAGTCCCAGCTACTCAGGAGGCTGAGGCAAGAAAATCACTTGAGCCCAAGAGTTTGAGGTTGCTATGAGCTATGATGCCACAGCACTCTATCCGGGACAACAAAGTGAGACTCTGTCTCAAAAAAACAAACAACAAAATAAAAACATAATGAGCTATCACTTCATACCCATGAGGATAGCCATAATTTAAAAAGAAAAGAAAATGAAAGAAGGAAGGAAGGAAAGAAGAAAGGAAGGAAGGAAGAGAGAGAGAAAGAAAAAACATTGTTGAAGAGGCCATAAAGAAATTAAAACACTTTGGTTGTTTCTCAAAAAGGTAAATGTAGAATTTTTGTGTGACCTGGCAATTCTACTAAATTCCAAAAACAATTTATTTTTTGAGATAGAGTCTCAGTTTGTCCCACTTGGTAGAGTGCTGGCCGTGATGTCATAGGTCACAGCAGCCTCAAACTCTTGGGCTCAAGCAATTCTTTTGTCTCAGCCTCCCACCTAGCTAAGACAACAGGCCCCTGTCACAATGACCGGCTATTTTTTATGGATGAGATCTTGTTCTTCCTCAGGCTGGTTTCGAACCTGTGAGCTCAGCTAATTCACCTGCCTCAGCCTCCCAGAGTGCTAGGATTACAGGCGTGAGCCACCACCCGCAGCCCTCTAAAATAATTGAAAACAAAGACTCAGGAACTCGTACACAAGTGTTCACAGCAGTGCTATTTATAGTAGCCAAAATGTGGAAACAACCTAAGTGCCCATTCACAGGTGAATGGGTAAACAAAACGTGCTCTATATACAGCTATATATAGCTCATCCATAAAAAGAATGACGTCCTAGACTTGCAGCAACATGGATGTGTCTTGAAAGCATTATGTTAAATGAAAAAAGCCAGACACAAAAAAAATACTGCATGATTTCAAATTCAGAGACAAAAAGTAGATTAATGGTTAGCAGGGACCAGAGGAAGAAATGATGAGACATTATTGCACGATGCAGAGAGGGTTGATGTTTGGGATGCTGAAAAATCTTTGGAAATAGTGCTGATGGGTACCCAGCATTGTGAATGTAATTAATTCCACTGAATTATTTGCTTAAAATGGCAAATCTCACATTATACATTTCCTACCGCCATAAAAACAAAAAACAAATGGAACTAGGAAAGACTACTTAACTGAATCCCCAAAAACACAGTCAACGAAAGTAAGAGGACAGGCTTGATTGTGGGGTTATCTTGAAAAATTACAATGAAAATAAGCTTGTCTTATATGACATTCAACATATTTTTACATCATGTTCCCAATTAACACATTTTACATTATGTTCCAATTAACTACTAACTCTTCAAACAGAGACAAAATCAAGTCTTTTTTTTTCTGCCAATACAATTGTATCCTTCACTTAGAAACACTCCAGCTGGTCACACATGCTTACCTCCATCAAGGCAGAAAGGACGCTTGAATACAGACTAACTTCATAGTGGTCAGTTCATCAGTGAATGATTTCGCATCTTAGGGCCTTTTGCTTCCCTAAGATAATAAATATGTGGAAGACCAAGGATCTGCTGGGCTCTTAGCGCAGTTGCCATAGCTCCCGGAGCAACGGGCAGGGCCAATGTCAGGACACACAGGACTCAATGCAAAATGAAAATGCAGGACCCCTGCTTGCAAGCCTTAACGGTTCAAAGACTATTCCAATCTGTCGTAGATCTCAGGGGATAAAGTTTCAAGACTGCACCATCAGTGTTAAACTGAACACAGTCCTGAGCGCGGGGCTCTGTGTGACTACACGGGTCACAGCGCGTGAAGCTGGCCTGGCAGTCGCTGAGAGCTGGCCGTCACTGAGCTGTAGCTGAGAACTTAGGAGTGTCCGGGTGGAAATTTGGAAGAAAGAAGAGTTGGGCGGGTGGTCCCCAGGTAACCAGTGGAATTTAACCAGCTAAAGAAGATACTGTCAGCGCGGCGTCTGCGGCTCAGTGAGTAAAGTGCCGGCCCCCTATACCTAGGTTGGCAGGTTCAAACCCGGCCCCGGCCAAACTGCAACAAAAAAAAATAGCAGGGCGTTGGGGCAGGTGCCTGTAGTCCTAGCTACAAGGGAGGCTGCGGCAAGAGAAACGCCTAAACCCAAGCTGGAGGTTGCTATGAGCTGTGACGCTATGACACTCTACTGAGGGTGACAAAGTGAAACTCTGTCCCTAAAAAAAAAAAAAAAAAGCTGTCAGACCCAATAGCTAAGCACTTCTTATGTCCCTACACCCTTCTCCTCACTGCTTGTCACTATAGGGGCTAAGAAATCACGAATCTCCCCAACCTCTTGTGGCCAGGGGAGGCCCCAGTGCTGACCAATGAGACTGACAGAGAAGTCTGCTAGAGGGCCTCAAAGAGGAACAACCTTGACCATCACCACTCAAATCTCCCTTACTTGGCCTTGGATGCTGTATCAATCTGAAGCTGCAAGAGCCACTTAACAAAAATGAATGGACCAGCGTGACACCCAGCATGCTAATTACGGCAGCGCAGACGTACAAGCGTGCATTCTCCATGGCACGGTGGGTAGTGGCTGCAAAGCCAGAACCTGCCTACCTTCGGACTTCTGGTTACTCGAGCAAATATCCCCCAACTGAGCCAGGTACTCAACATCCTTCTCCACCCCCACAAACTCCTCCCGGGACTCTCCCCTGGGAATGAAGCCCTGTCTCCTACAGACACCAAACCCACTCTCCTGTTCCCACCCTAACACTACCATCCTCCCTTGGAGCACAGACTGCACCCTTCTCCCCGCCTGAACCCTCTGCAACCCAACTCACCAGGCCCTGGTCAAGCTAACCACCAGCTTGTAACTCTTCTCAAGGGCGCTTGAGAAATCCTATTGGACTCAATACATTGTACTGCACCCCACTTTATTCTTCACTTTTCCAAGACCAAGCGAGGCTCAGCCCTGAGCGTCCTGTCCAGAGCAGAGAGGACAAAAGCAGCTGACCATTAACGTGGCCTGTGTGCCCACCTCACAGCTTTCCATTCACCATCTCATTTGGTCCTCATCTGTGAGGTAGATATTTCCATCTCCATCTGACCTAGGGGGAAACTGAGGCTCAGAGCAGCTCCCTTGCTCGAGGTCACTGCCCAGGTCTTGACCGGGAAGCATTCCCAGGCTCACACCCCAAGAGCCCATCATACAAGACTCTGGACCCACACTCAGCTGGACAGTATGGAGCCCCACTGTCTCCCACCTCCATGGCAGGGCTCCTGCAAGCAACTAAAGCCTCAAAATCCTTCTTCTCCCTCTTCCCATCTGTGTGCCCTCCTAGTCTCCTGCAGTAAACATCCCAAATGGGCCCAGTGCTGAGGCAGAAACTCTATTAGCAAACTTCATTCCAGGGGCAGTGCCCGGCCTTGCTATTTCAAAGCTGCTCCGAGTCAAAATGTCCCCGCTAATGGGCAATGCATGCCTCACTGCTCGGCTTCCTTTAGAAGACAGAGAGTGCCTCCCCCGGGAATCCAGCCCTGCTGCGGTATAAAGGCTGAGTGAAGAGGGGTGGTGGGGAAGAGAAGGAACCTCCTGCAGGCCTGGTCTGGCCCAGGTGGGAGGATGCAGAAAGAGCCACCAAGTTACTGAGCACGTAATTCCCTTGTGTGGAGAATTGCTAACTCCTCCCCGCTACCCTCTGGGTGGGATACCATGATGCCCATTTTACAAAGAGGAAACTGAGGCCCATGAAAGTTCCTTGCCCAAGAGCCTGAGACAAATAAACAGCCTGGCAGAATTCTACTCTGGGCCTCTCTGCCTCCAAATTCTAAGCTTTTAAATTCTTTAACTGTATGGATTCCTGGAAATCTGCCTCTCGGCAGGTCACCCCTGACCAGGTGTCAGCTTGCACAGAGAAAAGGTTGCAGTGACCACAGGGAGTCAAAAACAATAGGGTTCCCCCTTGAGTAATAAGAGACCTCCCACTATCCCCAGCCTAGCCCTGAGCTGAAGTTGAAGCCTCTTGACTCAGGCCAGGAGCCTCTCACTGCAGTTGTGCTAATTCAAGCCCCAGAGAAAGACCCTGGGCCACAGGGGTTACCCTTAGGGCTGCTAGAACAGCCCCATAGACTGGGTGGGTGGAATATTTACTATCCATGGTTCTGAAGGCCAGAAACCCAAGATCAAGTTGCACTCCACTGCCTTCTCATATCTTCAAGTAGTGGGAAAAAGATTAGAGAGCTCTCTGGGGTCTCTACTATGAGGCCACTAATCCCATTCATGGGGGCTCCATCTTTATGACCTAATCACCTCTCCAAGGCCCACCCCCTCATACCATCACACTAGGATTAGGGCTTCAACATATGAATCTGGCAGGGACAAAAACAGGTGACTGTACTAACACTACAACAAGCCTGGCAGACCTCATAAAGTCCACTCAGCAGCAGGTCCTTGGGGACACCCATCTCCCCTACCAATGAACCCAGTTGGCATTTGTTAAAAATGAAGATTCCAGGGTGGTGCACGTGGTTCAAGGAGTAGGGCACCGGCCCCATATGCCAGAGGTGGTGGGTTCAAACCCAGCCCTGGCCAAAAAAAAAAAAAAAATGAAAATTACAATCTAATTACTATGATCATTTCAAAGTAGTGATGAGGGCCTGGCACGATGGCACTTGCCTATAATCCTAGCCGTCTTGGAGGGCGAGGTGGGAGGATCACTTGAGCTCAAGAGTTTGACACCAGCCTGAGCAAGAGCCAGACCCCATCTATGCTAAAAATAGAAAAAATTAGCCAAGAGTGGTGGCAGGCACCTGTCGTCCCAGCTACTCAGGAGCCTGAGGCAGGAGGATCACTTGAGCCCAGAAGTTTGAGGTTGCAGTAAGCTACGGTCACATGCTGCACTCTAACCCAAGGCAGAGTGAGATCCTATCTCAAAACAAAAACAAGAGAACCCCAAAGGAGTGATGAGTAAAATCATAATTTTTGAGATTGCTTCAGTAAGTGAAATGTGATATGAAACTATGTAATTTAAGTGAACAACACAGTAACATGCCCTACTGAACCACTGAGGTCTGTTGCCTGTGTTCCTGGTGGAACTAGCTGCCACCTTATAGTGGTGAACGAGAATCAGGACAGCGTGTTTCCCATCTAAACCTGCGGACTCAGGTTAAGAATTAGCCAAGAAGGTCCCCTGTGTCCGCCAAGTCCTCTGTAAATCACCCTCTTCTGCCCCATTCGTCTTTCTCCAGACTAAATCTAGAGTTAGTTTCCCACCCTGAATGCTGAAACTTTTGTCGACTCAGACAGCCAAGCTCCAAGGCCCACATGCTCATTTCTTTCTAAAAATGGCAAGTGTGGGACCCCCGGAAGTCCTGCCCCTGAAGCACGTCAGGCACCAGCAGAGCTGGTCAGTGGCTGCGGTCCTGGTGAAGCAGGAGAGGAGTTAGGAGCAATGAAGAAGCTCCCCGGGTCTCAGACGCTCCGCAGCTGGGTGACTGCGATAGGCTGAACAGCGGCCCCCAAAGATGTCCTAATCCCCACCTCTACAAATACGGCAAAGCTAAGGATGTTGAGAGGGGGACATTATGCTGGGTTATCCAGGGGGGCAAAGTGTGATAACAAGGGTCCTTATCGGAGGGGGCAGGAGAGCAGGGAGCAAAGAAGATGTGACCACAGAAGCAGAGAAAGAGCAAGTCTGTCGCGACTCTGAAGGTGGAGGAAGGGGCGATGCACCTCAGCGCTGGAGAAGGCGAGGAAACGGACTCGCCCTTGAAGCCTCCAGAATGAATACAACCCTGTCAACACCTTGATTTAGGACTGCTGACCTCCAGAACAGTAAGGTAATAAATCTGCATTGTTTCAGCCGCAGAAGTTGGTGGGCATTTGTTAAGGCAGCAAGAAGGGACTAGGACAGTAACCCTGGGCGAGGCCTTTTAATTTTCTGGGCCCTGTTGCCAGTCTATAAAATGAAGAATGTGTCCTCTGCCTGCCTGGCCAGTGGGGAGACTTCAGCAAGAGAATAAAATGCAGAAAGGCTCAGGAAATGTCCTATCAATGGCAACTGAACACTTCAGTTCATTCTGTGCATCCCGGTGTTAGTTTGGGGGCTGATGGCCCCTCCCCCTCGCTCTCTCCCTCTCTGCCGCCCTGCAGGGGAAATCTCCCCGTATGTTCTGCGTGGTGTCCCCCTGCAGACTCAGCTTCTAAGTGGACAGCAGATGGCTGGCCAGGTGTCAGCGGTCTGGCCAGAGCCCAGGCTGTGTGGGATAAGGTCAGATTGTCACACCAGGGAGGACAGCAGTGGTGACGGCTGCTCCCTCCACTGCAGCTGGGTCACCCCGTCTACCTAGCTAGGTGAAGTTCTCCAGATAGCCTGTTAATCCTCAAGTGAGCCAACTGTGAACATAATCCTGCTGAGGAAACCAGAGCCAGCCTTGTCTTCCTGATGGACTTTCGTCTTTTCCAAGGTTCTGTCACCCATTGCCTCCCTCCTAGGATGTTTAACCAGCATTAATGATACACCGACACTGGTAGCCTCCTACCCAGCATTCATTCTTCCTTTTCCCTATGCTCCCAAAATTCCACCCAGTCCCAGGGGATAAGTCTTGATTGATTGGAGTCAATCCTGCCATTCTGTGCCCCCTTGCCAGTGAGTGGTCAAGGTATAAACATGTGACCCAGTTCTGACCAATGAAACATAAAGGAAATTCTGCTAAGACATCCGGGAAGAGACTGCATTCCTATTAAGAGAGAGACGGAACAGGAAAAGGAAAAGACCTTTTGTTTATTTATTTATTTATTTTGTACAGACAGGGTCTCACTTTATCGCCCTCGGTAGAGCGCCGTGTCATCACACTGCTCACAGCAACTTCCAACTCCTGGGCTTAGGTGATTCTCTTGCCTCAGCCTCCCAAGTGGCTGGGACTGCAGGCGCCCACCACAATGCCCAGTTATTTTTTTGTTTTTGCAGTTCGGCCGAGGCTGGGTTTGAACCCACCACTTTCAGTATATGAGGCCAGCGCCCTACTCGCTGAGCCACAGGCGCCGCTCCCGGAAAAGACCTTTTGAATCTTCTTTCTTCCCTTCCACTCTAGATACCATTATTGAAATTTTTGTGATTTATGGAGCTTCAGCAGCCCTCTGATGACCTTGCGGTGACACAAGTCTAACACAATACCAACATCTTAAGGATAGGAAAGCAGAAGAAACGTAATGGCTGGGATGTTTAATTTCAAGTGTCAACTTGGCCAGGCTATGGTACCCAGATGTTTGGGCAAACACTAGTCTAGATGTTGCTATGAAGGTATTTTTCGATGTGAATCAGTAGACTTTGAGCAGATTATCTTCCATAATGTGGAGGGAGCCTTAAGAGAAAAAGACCGAGGTTGCCCTTAGGAAAAAGGAAATCTATCTCTGGACTGCCTTCAGACTCAAGTCACAGTGTCAGCTCTTCCCTGGGTCTCTAGCCTTTCCTGCATATTTTGGATTTTCCAGGCCCTCCAATCACATGAGTCAATTCCAGGAAGGAAGGAGAAAGGGAGGGAGGAAGGGAGTGAGGAAACATTCTGTCAGTTTAATCCTGACTCATATAATGGTTTGGGGAGAAGGGTGAGGAGGTAGGGGATGCTGCTGACTTCAGGACTCCTCATTAAGAATAAGTGGTCTCAGCGGTGCATTGCTCGGAACACATCTATGGTGCATCTTAGAAGGGTACAGGTGAAACTTACTAAATGCAGAATATAAATGTCTTAACACAATTACTGAAAAAATGCCATGAAGGCTGTGTTAAACAGTTTGATGAAAATATTTCATATTGCATATGAAACCAGCACATTGTACCCCATGATTGCATTAATGTACACGGCTATGATTTAATTAAAAAAAAAAAAAAAAGAATAAGTAGTCTTATTCATAGACCTCATGGTCTAAGCTTCACTTAGTTGAGTTTTCTATTCTTTGCAGCCCAAAGCATCCTGATTGGTGCACCTGCTCTATCATTTCTATTGGTGCGTGAAAAACCACCCCTAAACTAGGTGACTTAAGGCAACAACCATTTATTATTTCTCCTAAATCTACAGGTCAGCTGAGCAGGGATACCAGTCTCGGCTGGGCTCACTTATGCCTTTAGTTTGAGTTTGGCTGAGATGAATGGCCTAGGAATGCAGGTCCCAACTCCCAGGCCACAGACTGGTACTGGTCTGTGGCTTGTTAGGAACCAGGCCCCACAGCAGTAGGCAAGTGAGCAAAAGAACATGTATTTCTGTATTTACAGCCACTCCCCACTGCTCACATCACTGCCTGAGCTCCACCTCCTGTTAGATTTTCACCCCCAACACCCCCGTCTATGGAAAAATTGTCTTCCATGAAATCAGTTCCCCCTCCAAAAAAAGTTGGAGCTCACTGGTCTAGGGCCACCTAAATGCTACGCATGATCCTGGAATTTCTATTTCTTTATTTTTCTACCTACAAAGGACATTATTAGGACAATTGGCAAACTGCATAAGGGCTGTAGGTTAAGTAATAGTATGGTATTGATTTCCTGATTGTGATCATTGTGCTGTGGTTACGTAAAAGAGTTCCCTTGTATTAGGAAATGTTTGCTGAACTCCTTAGGGATAAAAGGTATCATATATGCAGCTTATTCTCAAATGTTTCAGAAGAAAGTGTGGATGTATTGTGTGAGTGGTGTGTGTACAGAGGAACAGAGAGACATAAAAGGAAGAGGAGGAGGAGAAATCAAATATGATAAAAAGCTAACGTGAGGAATGTGGGTGAAGGGATAAAAAATTCATTGTACTCTTTGCAACTTCTCTATAGTCCTGAAATTAACTTAAAATAAAAATTTATATAAAAATTAAAAAAGACGGGAACCAGCATTGAAACTCTGATGCAAATGCCTGTGCTTTCTTTGGAAGGCCCAGAGGAGGGGCACTGGCTCCCAGGGTCCCAGAGCTCCACTAGGGTCAGTCACAGGCTCTGTCATACTCACCTGATACCTCCTTGATAGAACATGGGGATAGAACCCACTAGCCAGGAATTTATACAGATGACATTTCCGGAAGCCAAGTGTACCAGAAGGAAAGCAGAATAAGATAACGGATCCAGATCCTGGTTGTATCATTTAGTTCCCATGTGACCTTGAACAAGCAACTTGAATTTTCCGTGCCTCCGTTTCCCTATCTGTAAAATGAGGATAATAATAGTGCATACCTCATAGGGTTGCCATGAAGATTGAATTAGTTAAAATGTATGTGAAGAGCTGAGGACACCGCCTGTCACAGGGATAAGGCTGTACAATCGCTAGTTGTCATCATCACCACCACTGTCACAATTAATAGGGTTTTTCTTAAGATCCTTGGCTTTGAAGTCAGACAGGCCCAAGCTGGAGCCCTTGGTGCACCTGGCACTTACACATTAGTGACACTGAGTTAGTTCCTTGTCCTTCAAACCTCAGTATCCTCATCTGTAAAATACTCACCACCCAGCATGTGACACACTCTGCCTGTGCTGGATACACCGAAGCGCTCACTGATGGCCAGGAGAAAATTACCTAGAAAATTCATTAAGATGGCTGTTAGAATAAAAAAATAAACTAAGCAAATAAATAAACCCAGAAAATAACAAGTGTTGGTGAGAATGCAGAGAAGTTAGAACCTTGTGCACAATGATGCAATTGCTACGAGAAACAGTATGTTTCTCAAAAATTAAAAATATTATTACCATATTGTACTAGTCAGCTCAGGCTGACATAACAAAATATTATAGACTGGGTGGCTTAAACAACAGAATTTACTTCTGACAGTTCTGGAGTCTGGAAGTTAGAGATCAGGGTGCCAGAATGGTTGGGTTCTGGTGAGGGCTCTCTTTCTGGCTTGCAGATGGCTGTTTTCTTGAAGTTTCCTCACATGGATTTTCCTCATTGTCTGGATGGAGAGAGAGAGAGAGAAATTGATTTCTGTCTCTTCCTCTTCTTACAAGACCAATTCTGTTCTATAGGACCTCATCCTTATGACCTCATTTAATCTTGGTTACCTCCTAAAAGCTCTGTCTTCAAATACAATCTCACTGTAGGTTAAGGATTCAACATATGAGGTTGGACATGGTGGCTTATGCCTGTAATCCTAGTGCTCTGGGAGGCCGAGGCAGATAGATAACTTAAGTTCACAAGTTTGAGGCCAGCCTGAGCAAAAGAGAGACCCCATCTCTACTAACGTAGAAAAACTGAAGCAAGAGGATGGCTTGAGCCCAAGAATTGGAGGTTGCTGTGAGCTATGACGCCATGATACTCTACCCAGGGTGACAGCTTGAGACTCTGTCTCAAAAATAAATAAATAAATATAAAAAAACAAAGGCTTCAACATATGAATTTGGGGTATGTACATAATTCAGTCTATAGCACATCGGATCCAGCGATCTCACTTTTGGGTATATACTGGAAAGAACTGAAGAGATGTTTGTACGCCCATGTTCATAACAGCACTATTCAAAATGGCCAAAAGGTAGAAGCAACTCAAGTGTCCACTGATGAATGAACACATAAACAAAATACGGTCTTTACATACAGTGGAATATGATTCAGCCTTCAATAGGAAGGGAGTCCTGACCCATATTACAACGTGGGTGAACTTTAAGGACATTAGGCTAAGTGAAATAAGCCAGTCACAAACAGACAGATGCTACATGATTCCACTTCCCTGAGGCACTAGAGTAGTCAAATCCATAGAAACAGAAAGTAGAACAGTGAGAGCCAGGGGCTGGGGGAGAGGGAAATGGGGAGTTACTGTTTAAAGTGGACAGAGTTTCAATTTTGCAAGATTAAAAAGTTCTGGAGATTTTCCGTACAATACTGTGAATTAATTTAACATTAGTAAACCTAAAAATTACAAATAGGGTAACTTTATGTTATACCTTTTCCCCACGTACCTGGAAACCCCTCCAGCGTTAGAACAATAAAACAAAATTGCCACCAGGGGGCGCGCTGCACCCGCACTCCCATTTCATTTCGCAGCCTTCCCTCCCCCGCCTCGCCCCCCGGGCCTCCGGCCGGACTTATGCTGGCGATTTCTAGAGGGGAAGGAAAGGACCCGGTCCTGGAGAAAAATTAGGGTTCCTGTCTCCTCTCCGCCCCGCTTCCCCAGATGGAAGCTTACACATACCTCCTCCCCCACGCCCCCACGCAAACTTATGCCAAGCGCCACCAAACTTCTGCCACATCCCAAGCCACAAGTTATGCCCCATTCGTTCTCTGGGTCCCTTCCGTCTGTTCTAGAGACACAGCGAGTCTAGAATCGAGTGCCTCCACCTTGCCTAGTTGCCGGCAGGCCTCCTAGATCGCCCAGAGGCTGGGATGGAGAGAGACGTGGCAAGGACTCACCCACCCCGCTTCATGGAAGAGAAAAAAATGAAGTCCCGGAAGACAAAGGGTCGTGGCAATAGGAACAAATCAGAGGCCTCAGATCCCAGGCGCTGAAAAATAGAAATAGATCAGAGGCCTCATATCCCAAGCGCTGAGAGCTTGAAGGTCAGTCAGATGTCGTACCTCCCTGGGCCTCAGTTTCCCTATCTGTAAAAGCTCTAGTAATGCCTGTCAGAGTTGTTGGGAGGATTGAAAGAGCTTAATAAAATCTCTGATCCTAGAAAGTGCTCGGTGAAGGGGCTAATTACTATTCCAGCGCTCCTTATCTGCTCCTGGCCAGGGTCCCCGGCTGTCTCCCCGTGGTTTTCTGGGCCAGCTTCCTCTCCATAGTTGTACTTTATCGTAAGAAATCCTTTCCTGAGGAAACCCACTATCTTCTGGCCACAGGGTCGGGAATTTAACCAGGTAGGACTCACCAGGTTACAAGTAATAGAAACCCAATTAAGCCACCTCAAGGAAACGGGACTCCAAATAGCTTAGAAGAGCAGAGTCAGGATTTGGACCCCCTGGAGAACCCGGGATATCCTCCCCACCCGAGAGCCTACCTCACACATGCCTACACCCACTCTCCTGCCCACTGACCTCCCTGCCTAGAACATGCCATTACCCTCCCACCTCAGGGCTTTGTACTTGCTGTGCCCTTGGCCTGGGATATTTTTCCTCAGACCTCCCCATAGTCTGCTGCCTCCTTCCTTCAAGTCTTGGTTCTGACGTCACTTTAGTGATACCTTCCCTGACCTGCTGATTCTAGTTGTAACCTCACCCCCACAGCCTGGATAAGCTAGCTACACCCTCCCTCCTAAAAAAAAAAATCTTGCTTTATTATTATTATTTTTTTTGCTTTATTTTTTTTGAGACGCAGTCTCACTCTGTCATGCTGTGTAGAATGCTGTGGTGTCACAGCTCACAGCAACCTTAAACTCTTGGGTTCAAGTGATCCTCTTCCCTTAGCCTCCCGAATACTTGGAACTATAAGCATCTGCTACAACACCAGCTAGTTTTTCTATATTTAGTAGAGATGGGGTCTCGCTCTTGTTCAGGTTGGTCTTGAACTCCTGAGATCAAGCTATCCACCTGTCTGGGCCTCCCAGAGTGCTGGGATTACGGGTGTAAGCCACCACACCCAGCCTTGCTTTTTTCTTTAACCTTGATCCACAAAGAAAAAATAATCAATCATAATCCTTGGTTCATAACACTCCCATCACCTTCTAATTAGTTAATTTTAGGAATTCAATAAGTACCTGTGAAACCACCACCAAAAGCTAGGACCCTGACAATGACTTACATCTAGCCATATGGTACCACCAAACCCCAGCATCACATTTCCCCACAGTAATCCTCCTTTGAATCCCATATGTATTCTTTCCTTATTTCCTTTTCATGCAGTTTATTATCGCATATGTGTGTCTATAATTTTAGTTGGCTTTAACTTTATAAAAAAGGAATCATGTTTATGTATCGGGACACTTTTCACTGAATATTCTATTCCAGATCCATCCATAACATGATGTGTGGCAATAAAGTTCCTTTGTTCTTTGTGTCATGGAAATTAAACTATCATTTATTCATTTGCTCTCCAGTGGTTGGGCATTTGGGGCATTTCAGTTTTGGCCACTGTGAACAGAGCTGCTATAAACATCCTTTCTATGTAACTCCTGTTGCAAATAGGCAACAGGGTGCATACTTAAGAGCAGAACTGATAGTGGCAGGGTATGTATGTGCTTAACTGTAGGAGATGAAGTCAGACTGTTTTCCAACATGGTTCTACCAAGGCACATCCCCACCAATAGTGTCTAAGAGGACTTTATTTTTCTGCGCAGTGCTTACAATTTATTATGATGCACTATTTATTTGACTTATGTACTTGTTTACTATCTATTTTCCCCTCTCTAGAATGGCAGCTCTAGGAGAGCAAAGATTTCTGTCTTTTATTCCTCATTGTATCCTTGGAGCCTCAGTGTCTGGCATATAGTAGGTGTGCAATGAAAATTGTCTGATTGGATGAACAAGTGAATGGCTGTAAGTAGGCCCTGAGAGCTCACAATATCATGTATAACTAGCCCAACTGCTTAGAGATGGGTTGACTCCACCCTCTCTCAGTTTCAATCCCTCAAATCTAGGAAGAAGACCATTGGCCAAAAACTACTGATAGATATCTGGAGGTCTCAGGCCAACTACATCAATTTCTGAGGGGGAGCTAGAATTGTGTGTATCCAGAGTGAGACCCAGTTCTCTGGGCCATTCATCTCACCCATAGATGCCCGCTGGACTCTGGCTGAATGTAAATTTCAGGGTGAGGCCCAGGAATCTGTGCTCACCTTGCCCCACACCCACACCTGTCCATTCTCAGCAGTCACCCTGTCTCCTTTGTGTTGTTCTGACATACCCGGCTCTCCCACCTCTGGGTCTTTGCACCTCCCTATTCCCTCTGCCATAAACATTCCTCCTCCTACCTGGCTTTGCCATATTAAGACCTATTGAACCTTCAGGGGGTGGGTGAAACATCACCTTTTCTGAGAAGCCTCCTGACTCCTTAAACCTGATGGGACTCCCATTAGATATCCTTGTGATATACTGAACTTTTCCTCAATGACCCTTGCAAACGTTTGGAACTACACTTTGTGTGATTCTTTGATGCATGCCTGACTCCCCCACTAGACTTTGAGATCCACAAGGGCAAGGACCCTGCTGTTTGGGTTATCTCTGTATAACACAAGCTAATAGCCCAGTGCCTGGCACATAAGAAGGTTCTGGGTATTTTTTGTTGTTGTTTGTTTTGGTTTTGGGAGGTTTTTTTTGGATAGATGGATGAAGAAATAGATGGATAGAAGGAAATGTAGTGAAATTTCACGCACAAATGCAGAGATGAATGGGTGAATAGATACATAGATAGATGAATGGATCATGGGTAACAGAACAAAAAAAATCAATTCATTTCTTTCTGCCATCTTTCTGTGCTGCCACAATGGTGCCCATTAACGAACGTCCTGGCTAATGCTCCCAAGAGCATCAAACAATTCTGAGAAGGAGGCAAACACCAGGTTCTTTCAGGTTGTGCTACTATTTGGTTTCTAATTGTGATGATGAAGCACGGTTACTTTAGCAAATTGGAAATCGTCAATGATCACAGAGCTAGGAAAATCACCATGGACCTCACAGGCCAGGCAGGTTAAACAAATAAGGAGTGATCAGCTCCACATCTGATGTGCAACTCAAAGATCTAGAAAAATGGCAGAATAAGCTTCTCCCATCCCGTCAGTTTGATTTCACCATACTGACAACCTCAGGTGGTATCATGGACCACACGGAAACAAGATGAAAACACACAGGAGGGAAATCCTAGGATTATTTTTCTAGAGAAGTAATAAATATACATAAATAAAATGCCTCAGTGGGGAAAAAAAATGACGTGATGATTGATTGCTTTGTCTTATTGGCTTCTCCACTGATGTCTGAGCCATCACCCCAGTGAATTTTGGGCTTCTAGGTGGCCAAATTTGTTCTTCTTGGAATTCTCTTCTCCCAGGGTACCCTGGGAACAGAGCTTTGCACTTCCAGATGTTCCAAAGCCAGTTGAGCGGGGCCTTTAAAGTCCTTGCTGCACCAGATCTTCAGCTGGCTGCCATTCATTAGTCACTCAGCAAACACAGAGGCAGCACGGTATTGTGGGAGGTACAATGGAATTTAGAACTCAAATCCCAGCTCTGCCACTTACTTTCTGGAGGAACTTGGACAAGTCACTCAACTTCTCTGAGCTTCAGAGGTATTTTTTTTCCATGTATAAAATGAGGACAGTATTATCTACCAGGTGAGGCAATTTGTGAAGAGTTGTGTTATGTAAGTGCTTGGCACATAATAGACACTCAATAAGCGATGTCCATATGTAATGAGTATCAGCCACACCACACCAAGATAAACACAACATAGTCCCTGATCTCACGGAGTCTCCCTCTAGCAGGGGCAGGTTTCATTTAAGAGGCTAATTGTGGGGCAGCGCCTGTGGCTCAAAGGAGTAGGGCGCTGGCCCCATATGCCGGAGGTGGCGGGTTCAAACACAGTCCTGGCCAAAAACCACAAAAAAAAAAGAAAGAAAGGCTAATTGTGATACAAGGTGTCATAGGCAAAGGAACACAGGAAGATCAGGTGAATTCTGGAGAGGCTTCCTGGAGGAGATGAAATTTAGACAGACTTTAAATAGCATTAGACAGGAAGTCCAGAGATTTAGTTCTTCTTTCCAATTTGCTGCTAAATACCCAGGTGACTTTATGCTAATCTCTTTCCCACTCTGGGTCCCCAGATTCCTTTCTGTAAAATGAAGTTGTTGAGCATCGGCTCTGAACCTTTGGGGTCACAGCCTCCTTTGAAAAGAATCTGCTAAAATCCAGAGCCCTTCTTCCCAGAAAAAAATGGAGACGTGCAAGTTTGCTGTAATGAGGAAGAGGGCCCTTCAGGGATCCCCACCCTCAGAAAGCCATTGGTGAACCCTAAGCTAAAATCCCAGAGCTCAGTCATCTGTTGGAATATTATCACTGAAGACCCGGCCCTGCCCTCACATGGAGTCCCTCTAGCTTTAGTCTTGAGGCAGGTGAAAATGAGCAGAATCATTGGCCCAACCTGGGAAAGTTCATCCAGCACTGGGCTGCAGGATAGAGCAGGGGCCTGGGAGAGGAGTCACTCCAGCTGACCAGAAAGCCAGAGTTCAGTTCTGGGACAGTACCTCCAAGTAGTCTGTCCCTGACCTCATCCAGGTTGTAACCTCTGCCCTGAGAAGGCAGAGGAGTGTGGGCTGCTTTGGGCAGGCTCCCAAACAGGCCACTGACGCCCAGGCTGGAGTTTCCTGACACATCTTTCTTTGTCTCTAATCTAAACACCAGCAAGCCTCTGGCGGTCTATCCTTCAGCTGATCTGTGTCCTTAGCTAGTCAGAGAAGGGAGGGACTGACCCTCTCTTTAACATTTGAACTCCTGCTGCCAATGGCCACGTCTCCCATCCAGCCCATGCTCACCCAGCATTTATTGAGCACCTCTTCCTTGCAGGTGGCTGTAAATAAGATGGCAATCTGCCCTGCCCTTCCTCCAGGGTCTCTGCCTCCTGGCCCAGGTCTCCTCCCTGCAGGATACCTTTTCCATTTCTCTCACCTGGAGCAGGTGAGTCCTGTGGGGGAAGTGGGACCCGGTACTGGCTAGCTCAGTACCGGCAGGAGACTCAGATCTGGATTGGTGTCTGAGCCTGCAGTGATCCTGGGCCTGTTCCTTACTCTCTCTGGGCTTCAGTCTTCTCAGCTGTACACTTCAGATTCCAGATTCTGACTCAGAATCGGCCTGTCAGCCCCTTCCCACCTGCGGGAATACTGAGAGGGAAAAAGGAGGCTAGCCCAGAAAGCCTAAGATCTTTCTCTAGACAGTCTGCGGATCTTAGTCACTTAGCACTTATTGAGCACCTATTGTGTGCCAGGCCTTAGATTGGGGAAGGAGTGCAGAGATGACATAAATTCGAGCAGGTGACCCCAAACACCCTGCTTCCTGCCTCACGCTTTGCTTGGGGTCAGGAGGCCTCTTGGGGTACCAGACGGGCCTAGCAAAGGGTTTGAGGCGCCCGGGGACTCGCGTGTCAGCTCCAGCGGCGCCCAGAGCCACGATCTGTCTCCTCCCCTTCCTCCTCCTCCGCCCCCTCCCCTCTCCTCCCCGAGCGCGCCGCAGCCGCCTCCCACCCGCGGGATCCCGGCGTCCGCCGGCTCCTGCGTCGTCCGTCGGCTGGGTAGTCTGCCGCGCGCGGAAAGCCCGGCGTGGTGGCCGAGGGGTCTGGGAGGGAAAGGGCGCGGAGGCGGGACCGCGGCTCCCTCCCACTCCTGGGGGAGCCCGGGAGGCGGCGGTGCTGGAGCGCGAGCGGGAGAAAGAGCCAGAGCAGAGAGGCGGTGAGCGCGCAGGGTGCTTAGGGACCCCACCCACGGCTCCGGCCGGGGCTCGCGAGCGGCTCGGGGAGGTCTGGGCTGGGGAAGAGGGACTGTTACCCGCAGGGTGGGAGGCGGTGACAATCGAGCTCTTGGCTTTAGCCCATCGGTGGCGCGACCCCCTAGGGGCCCTGGGCCGCGCCCGCAGCGTCCGCATCCCCGCATTTCTCCCGCACCCCGCATCCCGGGGCAGGGTGCGGGCCTGGGGTGGGGGGAGGACGCTGGGGAGCTGAGGAGGGAGTCCTGCTGGCAGGGAGTGACGAAAATCGCACCCCCAGCCCCAATCCTCCCTTCGGGCCTGCCCCCAGGGAACACGGGCGGGGCGACCCCTCATGCCCCCTTGCTGCCCCCTTCGGGTTCCCCATTGTTCTTAACGATGCTCTCCTGGGAAGGGGGAGGGGGTGCTCCGCTCTCCTCTTAAAGGGCCCTCTCCCCTTCTTTCCTGGCAGGTCGCAGGCACGAGTGGGGTGGGGCGTGCCCACGGGCCCCCGCCCCCCTCATCCCCCTTGTCCCCGCCGCCCAGTTCCGGAGCCCCAACCCAGGAGTGCTAGCTGGGTGTCCGTGCCGCACACCTCCCCCGTGCATTCTGCGGCCACCCGGGTCTCTCAGGACAAGGTGGAGAGGGAGCAAGCAGGACAAGGACGCCCCCTTCAGCAGGAGCTGCGGTGGGGTGGGGAGACCTGAACCCGCAGCAAGGCGAACCCCTCCAAGCCCCCCTCCACTGAAGCCAGGCGCAGGGTCTGGGGCGCAGCTGGGAGCGCGGAGCACTGCAGTAGCAGCAGGCTGGGGACCCGGGCCTCCTGGGTGACAGGCCCCGCCTGGCCAGGAAGAAGGACTAGAGAGCAGCAGAGAAGAGGCTGAACCTAGAACAGGGCAGCTAGCTTCCCTGGCTTACCTGAACCTGCTGAGGGAGCCAAGGAATTTACACCCCTGTTTCCTCCATCATAAAAGACACCTGCTTCCCAGGGCGGCACCCTTTTTCTCTGAGACAGCTTTCTGGGGAAGGGGTCCTTGGAGCTTGGATCCCCACCCCACATCCCTTTAACTGAGGCCTGTAGGCCTCAGAGAGGCCTCAGAGTTAGAAAAGAGGCCAGACAGTCCTTGCTACCTCCCTGGGGAGAGAGGAAGTTGTTGCCTGCTCCCAGGTCCAGGAGGAGCTGGGCCCTTAGTAGCAGAGGACCTGGCCCCCGAGGCAGTGGCGGCCATGTCACGGCCAGGCCAGGGTGGGATGGTGCCCGTGAATGGTCTGGGCTTCCCACCGCAGAACGTGGCCCGGGTGGTGGTGTGGGAGTGGCTGAATGAGCACAGCCGCTGGCGGCCCTACACAGCTACTGTGTGCCACCACATTGAGAATGTGCTCAAGGAGGATGCCCGAGGTTCCGTGGTCCTGGGACAAGTGGATGCACAGCTGGTGCCCTACATCATCGACCTGCAGTCCATGCACCAGTTTCGCCAGGACACAGGTGAGCACACTGCTACCCTCCCCATCCTATCCACTGGGACCAGGTTGCAGCCACTGCTGCTGCCACCGCCTTTCATGGTAGGAGGCTGAAATCCCACCCTGCATCCCTAAGGAGGGAGCTGGGACATTTGGAAGGCCAAATCTGCTGGTCCAACACTCCTTTCCCACTCTTATACACCTCACCCAAGAAAAAAGGACAGTCTTGCCAAGTCCAGTTTAAGACCTGGATTCCAATGCAGCTTCTTAACGTTAGTTGTAGGACCTTGGACAAGTTGAATCATCTCTCTGAGCCTCACTTTCCTTATCTGCAATATGGGTAGATGAATCTCTCACAGAATAGTGAGGACTAAATAAAATTGTGCTCGCTGAGCACAGAACTAGAAGAGAATTAGCACTCAATGAATGTAGAAAAGGGTTTTTCCATGCACGTCTTCCTTTTATTTTTTTCCAACTATCACAGGCAGTTAAGTCTTATTATTGTATTATTATTATTATTATTATTAGTCCCATTTTGCAGATGAAGCAACTGAGTCTCACAGAACTGAATGATTTAAACTCAGAGCTGGGACTTGAATTGAGGCAGCTGAATTCCAGAGCCTGAACTTTTAACTGGTATCCTATGCCGACCTTAAGTGTTGGTGGTGTTGGGGTGAAAAATAGCAGCGGTGATTATTAGGGAGAGGGGGTGTTGGTGGTTTTGGTGTGGGGGGAAGGGTAATGATGGAGGAAATGATGGTGATGGTTGTGCTGGTGGTAATGTCAGTGGTGGCTTTGGTGGTGGGGTCATGGTAACTGTGGAGAGGATAATGGTGACATGCCAGCATTGGTGGTGGCGGTGGTATTGACTGTGGAATTCATTGGTGGTGGTGAGGTTGATGATTGTATTGGTGATGGTACTGGGAGTGGTGTGATGGGGGTGGTGATGATGGGGAGAATGATGTTGGTGGCGGTTGTGGTGGCCATATGGTGTGGGTAGGTAGTCCTGTGGCAGGAGAGGGGTGTTGCTTGGTGGTAATGGTGATTGTATCAGGGTACTATGATGGTGCTGTTGATGGCTGTGTTGGTGGCAGTGTAATAGGTGGCAATGGTGATAAAAATGTTGAGGTCATACTCTCAGGCCTACTCTCCTTTTTTTCTGGAGATTTTGCCATTAGTGTGGAGCTATCTGCCTGAGTCATTGCCCAGTGGTCTCTGTCACAAGCCTGGCGGGCGTTGGGAAGGAGTAAGGTCCTGCCTCATGGAAGCTGCCAAGTTTGACCCCCCCACAAACTAGCTGGTGGAGTTTGGGGAAGTTCCAGTGACTCTCTGGATGACAGAACTGCACGTAACAACCCTGGGGACAGTAGGATGCTTTCCTTCTCTCTAGAGCTGTGTAGTCCAATAGAGTAGCCACTAACTGCAGGTGATTATTCAAATTTACATCAATTCAAATTAAGCAAAATGTAAAATCTAGTTCTTCAGTCACACCAGCCATACTTCAAGTGCTTGATAGCCACATGTGTCTCGAGGCTACCATGCAGGACAGCATAGATCCAGAATATTGCATCATGGCAACAAGTTTCTATAGACTGTTCTCGAACATTGCTTGGTACCTACAGAGTGCTCACCAAATCTTGAAACACACGCAGGCAGATTCATAATGAATGCCTTATTGATGTTACATTTTAGTACATCTGTTTCTATAACTCTAGGCGTTGACCACAGTCACTCACTAGTGGTGACAGTCATTCACACATTGCACCCTGTGTGCATTTATTGATCTCCTGCTGTGTGTCAGATTCTGTGCTAAGCACTAGAGTACAGCAGGGAGTAAGTTGGGTCCTCAGGACAGGTCTACACTGATGGCCCCAGTGTGGTCAGGGAGCAAGAAAACACACAGTTATACAGATAATCATTGAAGATCTGAGCGCATGAAACAAACCTGGTCTAGGGATTCTCCGGAGGTGGGGCAAGCCGGAAGAAGTGATGTCTGAACAGAGCTAAATGAATGTCCCAGGCAGAGAGAACAACTAGTGCAAAGACCCTGGGGTGGGAAGGAGCAGAGTACATTCAAGTCCATTGCATCTGGAGCACAGGGAACAAGGGTGCAAGATAACATTGAAGCAAGAACCAGACATTTGAGCCTGGACAGCCATGAAAAAGACTTTGAATTTGATCCAGAGTGCAGGGGAAGACATCTTCTATACCTTGTTCCTCTTCTTCCAGAGGGGCACTGAGGCCCTGATGGAAAGTGAGACGTGTTGGGTGTCACCTGCCCCATTCTCTCTGTTTTATCCTGGAGATGTAGCCGGGACCTGAGAGCAGAAGAGGTGGGTTTTCTCCTTGCTTGGTGGTTTGGTATTCTGTGGGTTCAGAGCTAATGCTGGGTGTGGGAATTTTTGAGGACACTTGACAGGGGGCTGAGGTAGTCCTTTAGAGCAGGGACAGACCCTCCTGAGGCTACCAAGTTCACAACTTTGCCTTTGATCCTCCTCCCCTTTGGGAGCACCGCTGCTTATGTTTCTAAGTCCCCACCCTCCCCAAATCCATCCATTCTCTTTTCAGCAGGCCACTTACCCTCAATAGCATAATAACTCCATTTTTATGTTTCACTGGATCCCCCAGAAGTTTAGCTCCAGTCATTCCCCTACACCCCTCCCCTGAGCTGTTCACTCCACACCTGCCTCATGTTTGCCGGAAAAAGAGAAAAAAAACACTCATTCCTCAACAGGTTCCTGGGACCCTGCCAAGACCCTACCACACAAGTGAGGGAGGAAAGTCTAGAAAACTGTTGGGGCTGGCAGAGGACCTGGGATGCCCAGAAGTCTGCTGGAGGGAGAGGCAAGAAGCCTCCCCACCAGATATGTGATAGTTTGCACCCTGACTTTACCCAGGAGCAAAACACTACCAAGAGAGTACATCTTGTCCTCATTCTTAATGGTCTGGGGAAAAGCCTTGGACGGGCAAGGAGCAGACCTGAGTGCCAGCTGTGTGTCTGCAGGCACGTGTCTTCACCTCTCCGGGACTCAATTTCCACATCCATGAAATGAGTGAGAGCATCAAATCTCTAACAGGGTTGTTAGATTAATAAAGAGAATTGAACCAATTTTATCACCACAAACGTCAACTAATTAATCACCCCCTAGCATGTGCTCACCTCTGTGTATGCAACAGACACAAGTAAGAGATCCTAAATCTTATGAAGATTTTCTTTCTCTCTCCCCCCATTCTCTTACCCAAACCGATATAACATTTTAAAACCCAAAACTTGTATGTATGTGCTAAAATGAACACAATCTTTCACCTAGAATTCCTTGTGGTAAAATTCTTGATATGTTCATTGAAGCCAAACTTTAATTCGGATGAAAGTTGCCCTGGCTTTGGCTAGTGCCCTAACACAGGAGAAGCTGGCACTTTTTCTGGCAGGGTTAGATAATAAATATTTTAAGCTTTGTGGGAACTACAGTCTCTGTTGCAACTAGTCAATTCGGTCACAGTGTGAAAGCAGCCACAATTTATAAATAAATGAGTGTGGCTGTGCTCTAATCAAACTAGTTGTGGACATAGAAATTTGAATTTCATATCATTTTCACAGGTCATGAAATAGAATTCTGCTTTTTTCAAAAAATGTAAAAGCCATTTTTAGTTTCTGAGCTGCACAAAAGCAGGTGGTGGGTGAATTTGGCCTGTGGGCTGCAGTTCACTGACCCCTGCACACACATGTTCTTAACCTGCCCAGAGGGTAAGATGGTGCTGATGCCACAAAATGCCCAAAATATATGCTTTGTGCAATTACGTGCACACACACACTCAGCACCAGCCTGCTTGCACACCTCTGACCCACAAGTGCCCTGTCTACGTGCCTCTCATGAAGTTAGTGGAAGAAAGCCCAGGTGTCAGGCTGAGCCACAGGGGAGAGGCCAGGCCCCGGCCCTGTGGGGGCTGCTGTTTGTTCAGCTGTTGAACTCTCACCTTTTCCCTGCTGGGCTGTTTTCACTGTTCCCCATGGGGGGTGAGGCTCTCTCTGAAGCCCTCTAGGTCCAAGTCCAATAGTCTGGACTGGAAAGTGGAGCCCCCCTGCATGAAGGCTGAATGCTGTGATCCTGGGCCAGATGATGTTAGATCATTAGATTCCTAACAGTGGTGTCCCAGGCAGAGGGCTGGAGGGCAGAGTAGAGGTAAGGACAGATGGCTCACTCATTTGGCATGGAGAATATTTGTCCTGTGGGACATATACTCAGTTTCCCCCAAAGTTTTCCTCATTGTCCTTTGTCTCCAGCTGTCACTACCACAGACAAACCAAGATCCCACAAATGAAAAAGTCTGGGCTGCGATTTTGCCCAGATGGGCCCTGTAGCTGGAGCCTGGGAGCCATCAGGGTCTTGGAGTGAGGGAGTTGGCTACCACCAGCAGTGGGGGAAAGGTTTGTGGATGGTTTTCTTCCTTGGGCATCATTGGCATCCCCTGCCATTGGGGCAGTGGCTCCCAAGTGCTGCACCCAGACCATGGATTTTCCACCAGGTCCACACAGCTGGACAGAGGTGTAATTCACACTTCCCTGGCAATTCCCAAATTGCTTGCTGGCCTCATGTAGCCGGGATCAAGGAAGGAGCACTTACCTGACTGGTGTCTCCCATGTTCCTCCCTATCTCTTTATGGAGGGACTTATGGTGGCCTTCTTCCCACTCTGTAGATGGGACAGCTGAGACCAAGAAGGCCAGACTTGGGACCATCCACAAATGCTGTGCCCACGCCTCCAAACATGGCTGTGTCTGGCGCTCCCAAGCTGTTGGGCTGGAGTGACAGGTGGTAGCTGGTTTCAGAATTTCCCAGGTCTACATCCTTCCCTAGAGAGCTTTGGCCCATACAAAGACATTTAGGCACTAGGAGACAGAGGGCCACCCAGAGTGGAGGAGCAGCTTCTAGAATTTAGGGAAAGCACCTCTGGAATTTAGAGTCCAGATGAAGACACTTAAGCCCAGTGAGGGTGAGTGACTTGCCCAAGGTCATACCACCCATCAGTGCCAAGCTAGAACCTAGGCTTCCCACACCGGCCTCAAGGATAGAAAACAAGGTGACATTCATTGCCAGGGCTAAAAAGCATTCCCTCTCCCTTCTCTTTCTCTGTTGTGGCTTGTTGCCAGGGTCTGGACCAAGAAAAGGACAGCCTGTGCTACCCAGAAGGCCTCCAGAGCCCATCTCCCTGGTTGCAAGACCTCTTAGGACCCTCTCCCAGCCAGTCCAGGGGATGAGGAGCCCAGGAGCTGGGCCCGATGCCAGGGGCAAGGAGGACTATGCATGTGGGGGTGGGGATGGTCCAGCCAATCCATACATGAGCATCCCTTGTGACCACCCATCACTGCATTCCCACCGCTACGGACCCATGCCTTTGGCCTCTGACTGCTTGTCTAGCTCCAGGAGCCTCTTGGTACATCATATTTTTATGTGATGGTCATTGGTGTCTGCTCAGTATCAGACCTTGGGCTGGATCTTAGGAACTCAGTAGAAGGACAAAATTAATCCAGAGTCTAATCAATCAATTTCAGAGTCTAGTGGAGATAAAGGCAAATAGATATCGTGGGAATATCATTTGATCCCTCTGACTCATGAGGCCAACAGATACAGACTGAATTTCAGTTTGGCCCCTTGCTGGCTGTGTGGCTGTGGGCAAACCCCTTAACCTCTCTGGGCTTCAGTTTCCACCTCTGTAAAATGGGAATAAGAATAGTTCTCACCTGAGAAGGTTGTTGTGAGGATTAAATGAGATAATGTGGTAAAAGCACAGAGAATACTACTTAGCACATAGCAAGCACTCATGCACAAAGGGGAAAAAGATTTAAATGCCTCACTGGAGAGGTGTAGGGTGCTTTCGGCCATGTGTCCTGGGGCCTTTGACAGGAGGACTTCCTGGAGGAGGAGTCCTGCAGGAGGGTCTGGTTTGGGTAAATAGAATGCTGGGAGGAACACGTCCAGAAAGGCCCTGCAGGAGAGCTCAGCTGGGTGGCAGAGGGAGGCTGGTACCGAAGAGGGAGGGGCTAAAGGAGGCTTTTGGGGCCCCCAAGTGACCCAGCAGGCTGGGCTGCCAGGTGCTGCCCTTTAGCGGCTAGGCCCTGGGGGACTCAGAGCCACACTGCAGAACAGTCTCGTTAATCATGGGCCTTCACAGGCCAGAGCCAGAGCAGGTGGGACGGAGCTGACCTGGTACTTCCTACACTCTAAGCTCCCTTCACCCAGCCAGAGGGTGTCACCCCATTTTACTAACGCAGGAAGCTGAGGAGCCGCCTGCCCCAGCTAGGAAGGGGTGGGCCTGAGATCAAACCCTGGCCTGCAGCAGAGTGGGCAAGGCACCTTCCAAGCTTGCCCTGTGCCCCATCCTGGTGCCCCAGTACCTTGGACAGCTCCACCTGTACCCTGCACACCTGGACACAGGGGACTTGGGGGACATGGCCTCCTCACAGCCCTTTCCCTTTCCTCTTGACCCTCTCCATTTTTTCTGCCTTTTCCCATCCCAGCCTCACCTTTCCCAGCAAGCTATGGAGTCTAGAAGTAGGGGACATGGTGGTGAGGAGGGGCCCCAATGAAAAGATGACAGAGAATGTGATAGAGGCAGAGAGGGCCAGATGGGTAGGTGATGGGAGTTGGGTGTAGGACAGGACTGGGCACAGTGCCTCCAGGTACCATTCAGGTGAGAGGCAATCGGGTGCCATTCCCTCCCCAGGCTGCCATTCTGGGGTATGTGCATGGTGCCCCAGGCCTCCCCATCCACCTCCGTGTCTCCTTGGGCCTCCCTCCTCTACCCAGCTCCTGTGTCATACCAGTCCCCAGGACAGACTCTAAGCCCCTAGACAATGACAACCCCATGAGCCTACCCAGCCTCCCGATTACACAGACACCCCTGCCAGCCTCCAGCTATACCTGCCTGATAACAGCCAAGGACATGGGGCCCAAAACCTGGAACTTGCTGCCTCAGGGAATCTTGTTGGTGAGGGCCAGGGTTACTGTCCTAGCAGCTTGCTAAGAATTGTGGGGGGAGGGGATACAGACCACACACCTGAGCCTCAGTTTCCTCACCTGTAATATGGAACAACTGTACCTAATTCTTATGATTGTGGTCAGTATTCATTCACTTGACAGGAATTTCATGAGCACCTACTATGTGCCAGGCACTTTCCCAGGCACAAACAATGCCACAATAAACAGGACAGACACAAATCCCTGCCCCCCAAGGCCCTTCTGATGTAGAAGGAAGTCCCAGGATGTGGACGGACTATTCTTGACCTTGGGGTTCTAGGAGCTGCCAGGCTGGGGGCTGGGTCTCCCCTGGGTCCTGCACAGTTCTGTCCTTGCTCTCCTACCCTGCCAAGAGTCTTTCCCTCTTCCGGCACCTCTGGTCCTCCCTCTGGAGCTATTCCAGGCTGCTACCTCGACCTGCCCAGACAGCAGTGGCAGCTGGTGACGGGATGCAGAAAGGAGTCTGGCACCAGGCCCTGGAGCCGAACACCCTGAGATGCAGAACAAAGGACAAGGCAATCAAAGGAGGTGGCCAGGACAGTCCTGCCAGCAGCTGCAGCAAAGCCACCTCTTGTCCTGATGACAGGCCAGGCCCACCGCCACTGAGCCTTTGTCTCTTCTCCTTCCAAGCAGAACATTGTCAGGGGAAGCACAGGGTTTACCCGAAATGGCACCATGATGGAGCCCTGCCCCTAGCTGGGTAAGTAAGCTTCCCAGCTTCCTCTGCTCTAGGAGTGAGGGTTCATTCATGCCAAGGTGTTAGTCACCTGGGACCATGGAAATGACAGTCAGGGGGCCTGGCTTTGAGATCTGTCTCTAATTTGCTAGTTCATCTTGCTTGAGTTTCTCTCTCTGCGGCTCAGTTTGCCCATCTATGCAGAGATTGCAAACTTAGATGCTTACAAATAATAGAAGTATGTGCAGTGTCTCAGAAGGCAGAGACTTTTACCTGTCTTGTTCTCCAGTGCCTGGTATACAGTAGGTGCTCAGTAAATACCTGAAGGCATGAATGGGGCAAGCATAGCTCAGCTACTAACTGCTGCCAAGGAGGCCAATTTTTGTGGCCACATCCTTGGATATTGTTGGAGTTTTAAAATCCGGACTTGTGGGAGTCTACTTTAATTTTTAAAAGTTGGTCACTTTTTAAAAATGTAAATAGCACATGAACCAGAACTAAACCACATCCACACCAGCTTGCAACCTCCAGCCTAGTCATGTGTAGCATTCAATTAGGTTCATTTGTGTGTGTCTGGTTATTCACTCATTCATCTAGCATTTTCCAAGTGCCTACCTTCCTATGGCCCTGGCTACAGCAGGATGGTAAAGAGGTTAAAAATCAGCCTAGCCTTGGATGGGCTGCCAGTCTGGAGAGCACCTAGGGTACTGTGTGATTTAATGGGGGTAGTGCAGGTACAAGATGTTTTGGGGTCCCCAAGGAGGGAATGGTTATCCCCAAGGATGGCCCAGAAGATTCCAAGAAGGCAGAGTGTTTGCCCTGAGCCAGGAAGATTGAGAAAGAACTCAGCTGGGAGGGCAGTGATGTTGGGGGGTGGAAGGTATTCTAGACAGGAACAGCATGTACAAATACACTGAGGCACAGCTGCACAGGGCAGGTTGAGAGAATGGCTGGAATTTTGGTGTGGTTAGAGTGTGAGGCTGTTCAGATAGCTTGTAATGGACTTCAGAGGCTGAGCTAAGGCGCTTAGGCTGATTCCTAAGGGCACTAGGGAACTATTGATGGGTGTTAAGCAGAGCAGTGACATGGTTACATTTGAGTTTGTGAAAACTCATCCGGTTGCCATGTGAGAATGTTCTTGGGCTGCAAAGAGTGGAAGCTGTGACACAGGGTGGAGGCTCCTACAATAGTTCAGACAAGCAGTGGTGGTGGTGTGGGCAGAGCGGTGGCAGTGGGAGTGGGGAGAAGTTCCTGCCCTGGTGGGGTTCAATCCTGCCTTGGTTGCTGTGTGACTTTGGGAAAGTCACTCCACCTCTCTGTGCTTCAGCAGTTGCCCAAGGTAATGACAACAGTGTTTTTCATTATCATTATTATCTTACATTTATTATCACTATCATCATAGAAACCTGCCCCACAGAATTGTTTTGTGGATTAAGAGTTGACTTATATGAAGTCCTCAGAACAGCCCCCAGCCCTCTGTTTACTGTTATTATTACTATTACACACATTTCACAGATAAGAAAGGACCAGCTCAGAGGGCTTGAGGTGGTAGAGGACCCTTCTGTTGCCTTCCCCTCCATTTCCTGCTCTCAGCTGGAGCTGTGTACAAAGCAGATGACCAGAAAGCCACTCCACCACACATACACACACACACACACACACACACACACACACAAACACATACACTGCCTATGGGGTGCCACAGCCTGCCACCTACTGCCAGCAGCCTCCGAGGTGGGGCCTGTGTGAGGGACACACAGCCCCTCAGCCTTCCCCAGGCAGGGCTGGAGACCCCATCTCCACATATCCTCTCTGCACCACCCTTGGAGAATGCGGGCCAGCTTCAAACGTGCGGAAACCACTAATGGGCCACAGCTTAGCTTGACGAGTCCCAGAGGAGAGTTTGGAGGGAACAGAATACTGCGGGGTTATTGATCGATTGCATGTAGGGCAGCAGCCAGCAGGCGGCTGGGATCCACAGGCTGCAGCTCTAATCCCAGCCTGGCCAGTGCCCTCAGCAGGACTTCCAGGTCTTCCCAAGGAGCGTCAGTCTCCCCATCTGCCAAATGGGGCTAATAATAATGTCTACCCCTAGGGCTGTTGTGAGACTGGGAGATAAAGCATGCAAGCCCTTAGCACAGTGGATGGACTCAGTAAAGCAGACTTCTTATACTCAACAATGCTGTGTTGTCCTCATCATTGCTAGAGGGAACTGACCAACCATTTAGATAATCAGCAGGGAATTAAAGGAGAGGCAACTATTCCAAAAGGTCCTGCAGCGGCCTGGGTTGGAACCTCAGCTATGTCACTTATCATGGGGTAACCTCCTGTGCCTCAGTTTCCTCCTCCAGAACACGGGCTCATGAGAATAGATCAGAGCAGTCAGGGGACACTGAACAAAGCCAGGTGGCCTAGGTATGAGTCTGGCTGGACCACTGAACTGCAGATCCCCCTGGGTATGTCCCT
This sequence comes from Arctocebus calabarensis, assembly GCA_963573935.1. Classification (NCBI taxonomy): domain Eukaryota; kingdom Metazoa; phylum Chordata; class Mammalia; order Primates; family Lorisidae; genus Arctocebus; species Arctocebus calabarensis. The sequence goes on from CAUYON010045385.1 coordinate 32,105, forward strand.
ATCTGTTCCATGCCTGTTTCCTCACCCCTAAAATGGGATAATAGTGTCCCTACCCCCTAGGGTTGTTAGGATCTAGAAAAATGAGAGTGCCTATTATTGTTACTGCGTCTGGGTTGGTGGAGGATTCAATGAAGTCTCTCAGGGGGGCCGGATCCAGGAGTAGGTGCTCAATCATGCTCAACTCACCACCCAACCCCCAGTCACAGGCCTCAGCCCCCCACCTGACAGGATGTCTCATGACTGCCTCCCATGGCCCCCCCTTACAGGCCCCCTTTCCCGGCAGGGTCTGGGTGCCCCCACATGAGATCACTTCCCTCTAGGAAGCCACCCCCAAGGGGAGGGGTTCTCTGCTGGGCCTTGAGGCTGGCCCAGCTCAGGGAGGAACTATTTGGAGTCTGAGGGGTAGGCAGGAGGGCTCTGAACCTTCCCTCCTTCCTGGAGTCCGCTGCCTCTTATGGCCAAGAGGTAGGGGGCTGAGACACCCACACATACCCCCTCTAGGTGGGGACTTGGGAGGTCAGATGAGGACCATGCTGTCAGGGTACCAACCATACACAGCTACTCAAGTAAGGACAAAGCTGAGGTAGTGAGCTCCCTGTCACTAGGAGTATCTTAGACTAGGCTACCACTTGACTAAGCTGAACCCCTTAGAACCAGTCCAACCTGGGCCTTCTTTTACTCCATGAGTGGAGCATCATTCCCAGCCCTCTGCTCTCACCCTCCCAAGAGTTCCCCTCTCCAGGCCTCAGTTTCCTCATCTGTAAAATAGAAACAATCCTGGTCCCTCCCTGGAAGAAATGGTGTGTGGGTAAAATGAATGAGTGGGAGGCAACTGCTAAGCACAGCACCTGGCATGGTAGCAGGTGTCATTAAGTGTTAGTTAACTCTTGTTATTTTGATATTTTCTACCCCATTGCTCTTCACTCCCCTCTCTCTCTTGCCCTGGGCTTCCTGATTGTCTCAGCTGCCAGTTTCAGGCTTTCCTTTCTTGTTTTTTTTTTTTTTTTTCTTTTGAGACAGAATCTCACTATGTCGCCCTCAGTAGAGTGCTATGACGTCACAGCTCACAGCAACCTCAAACTCTTGGGCTTAAGCGATTCTCTTGCCTTAGCCTCCCAAGTAGCTGGGACTACAGGCGCCCACCACAACGCCCAGCTATGTTGTTGTTGTTGTTGTTGCAGTTTTCATTGTTGCTTTAGCTGGCCCAGACCAGGTTCAAACCCAGCAGCCTCGGCATATGTGGCTGGCGCTGTAACCACTGTGCTACAGGCACTGAGCCAGGCTTTCCTTTCTTTTTGTCTCTCAAACTTGTTTTGTCTCTTCAGCCCCAGCCCCATCCTTGTATCCACCTCACTATGGTCCATTTTTGTCTTGGCCTGTTTTAGACAATCTCTTTGGGCATGTGTGTGTGTCTCTCTCTGTGCCTCTCTGTCCCTCTCTCTCACTAGGCACTAAGTGGTCACTGGCTGCTATGGATGTAGCTGCCCCCACACTCAGTCACAGGGGACCTAGCTCCTGCAACCCTCCAGGTGACATTGACCAAAGCCCTCTCCCCTTAGTTCAGCTGGAAGAAGATTAGAATTTTTCAGCCAAACATTGCTAAGAAACTGGGGAAGAGAGGGAAGAGGGGATGCAACAAAAGCAGACACACAGACACTAGCCCAGAAAGGGCTCTTGTGCTTGACACAGGTCTCTAACTGTCACAGAGATGCAGACCCTAGGGCAGACACAGATAAATGCCTGGAGGCCAGGGAGAAGTGAGGTCTGCTCTCACCTCTAGGCCACCAACCTGAAACCCTGCCCATCTCCCAGGCTAAAGAACCTCCAGCTCCTTCTTAGACCCATTGTTCTGGCTGAAAATCTAGGCCAAGGCCACTGAGGAGAAGTAACATTTCCACCACTGCTCCCTTGGAAATCTTGAGATCGACGTCCAAGCAGGTCGTCAGGGAACTGGCTGCCCCTCCTTGGCCTGGTTCATGGCCAGCCTGGGCCCGAGAGGTGGATGGATGGGCAGCTAGGCAGCAGCGGGCACTGCAGGGTGCAGGGCCCAGTGGGGAGGACAGCAGCTGCCCTAATTACTCCAGCTCTCCAGGTTCCAATCTCGTTTCAAAAGGACTCCAGGGGCACAGCCTTTAATAACTACCAGTAAACAGGCAGGAAAATCGATACCTGGTAAATAGAGCCCTGGAGAGAGGGAGGCCTGGCCTGGCTGGTTCTGATGAGCTCCCAGTGTCCTTTGCTGCAGAGCTGGCCAACATTGTCTTTGGAAACCCTCTGCCCCATGGGAGAGTCCTCCCCACGGACCCCTTGAAGGTTTGCCCCTGCCCCCACAAGCTGCTCCTGCGCCAGCCTCCACTCCCACTCCCTCAAGCCCAACCCTTCCTTTCCCCACTCTCCCTGAGCCCTCACATGTGCCAAGTAGGTTGCCCAGTCCAGTTGCAGATGTCTCTTTTGCACCGGGTTTTGTGCCTGGTGCTCTTGAAACAGTTTCAGAGTGGATCTGAAACTGAGTGGATCTGACTGGGTCCTTGTCCTCCAAAAAGTCATCAACCAGTGAGGATGATTAAGAACCAAAACAAATAATTTAATAACAATACAAGGATAGACATGCAATAAAAAGCCAACTATAGCAACAGCACTGAGAGACCCTTCTTGGAGGAAGTGATGGGTATGTAAAGGGCTTTGTTGGATGAATAGGAGTTCACCAAGTGAACAAGAACTGGTGGAGAGTGAAAGTGAATAATATATGCAATAACAGCATGACACCTAACATTCATTGAGAACTTACTATGTGCCAAGTGCTCCACTAAGCACCTGTGCCATGTGTTATGTCATGTTATTTTGTCCCCCAGTAATTCTTTGCAGTAGGTATATCTCCATTTTACAGATAAGTACACTGAGCCTATGTATGGAACCAGGATTCACACAAGCCTGCAAGACTTCTAAGTTGCTTTAATCACTTCACTCTGCACCTACCATGGCTAGTTCAGGACTTGCCACATAGAGTTAGTTAAACAAGGCAAGTTCCCATCTCTGCCCTTCCCATCCAAGGAGTTACACTTCCCAGGTAACACAGCACCTTCACCCTTGCCAGGGAGTTCGTAATAATATTTCAGATATATCAGACTTGAAGATCATCCATCACAATCCCTCATCTTGCAAGTGGGGAAACTGAGGCCCCGAGAGGGGAAGACAGCACACAGGAGCAAGTGGGAACAGGATCCAGGGATTCTCTCTTACTAATCCCCTCCCTCTCAGGCCTGCCCTGGAGGAAGCACCATTGCTGGGAAAGAAATCAATATGCTCACATGCAATTGAAATGATAAATCAGACATCAGAATGAGGCTGACCCGGAGGCCCAGGGGAAGTTTTTAGATGATTGGCTGGGACATTATAGGAGCCCAGGGACCTTATTTCCTGGGTTGGGCTGCCAGTCCCACCTCCACAGCCTCTCCACCCTGCCTCTCTCACGACAACAGCTCTGTGCCTCCATGTCCCGGGTCTGTTCAGTTGGCAGGTGGTGGTCTGTAGCTCTTGGGATTCTAACAGAGGAGAGGGCAGAGGACCAGCTCATTAGCCCTGAGTAGGGACACAAGCGAGGGACAGTCAGTCTGAAGAGAGAAGCCTCCTCGGGAGAACCATGGCTACAGATCCCTGGGCCAGGCACCTTGGGGAGATGCCAATTAACAATGGAAACAGCCTGCGTGTAGTGAGGGCCTACTATGTGCAGCCCTTCACCAGGCACTGGAGACACAGCAGTGAGCAAAACAGGCAAGATCTCTGAGCTCACAGCTGACAGCCTCGTAGGAAGAGACAGAGTGTAAAGAAAGCATGCAATTAATAGATCATGTGAGGTAGTGCTAATTGCCAGGAAGGAAAATGAAGCAAGCTAAGAGGATAGCAATAGGAGGGCAGCCGTTTTAGAGGGGTGGTGTGGGAAGGTCTTTCCAAAGAGGTGCTGTTTGAACACATGTCTGTAAGAAGAGAGGAAACTACGAGTTTATCTGGGAATGGTGAGGGCATATACTGGGCAGAGGGAACAGCAAGGGCAAAGGCCCTGAGCCTAAACAGTGGAACAGCAAGTAGACCAGGATGGCTGGTGTAGAGCAAGTGAGGAGAAAGGTAAGGAATAAGTCAGAGAGGAAGATGGGGCCTCACGTTGTGGGGATTTCTAGGTCATGATCAGGACTTTTGGCTTTTATAACAAGTGAATGGAAGCTGTGGAGGATTTTGAGCAGAGGAAGGATGCCATCTGACTTGTGTTCCCCTGCCTTATGGGAAAAGGATTATGAGGGTAAGGGTTGTATTAGAGACCAGGCATCAGCCTACTGCAACAGTCCAAGTAAGGAATACAGTGGCATGGACCAGGTAGTGTGAGTGCATTGGGGACCCACAGTCAGATGCAGGTGTATTTAAAGGCAGAGATAACTGGATTTACCAACACACTAGATATGGGGTATGAGGTAGGAAATCAAGAATGAGTTGAGTCCAAGGTTTTGGGGTCCAAGGAGGAGCAGCCAGAAGGACGAAGCTGCCAGGAATTGTGATGGGAAGATTCCAGGAGGTGCAGGTTTGGGGCAGAGGAGAGCAGAGCTCCACTTTGGCCAGGCTGAGTTTGAGGTGAGGTGCCTGTTAGAGCTCCCTCGGGGAGATGTCAAGCAGGCAGCTGGTTATGTGAATCTGGCTCTCAGGAGAGAAGATGAGGCTGAAGATTGCGGATTTTGCAATCATTAGAGTAGAGATCATATTTATCTTTGTGGATACTCTTAGCAAATCCACAAGGAAAGTCTACTCATGCCCCCAATTTCAGGATGAGAAAACTGAGGTCCAAAGATTTTGAGTCACCTGAACACAATCACAGAGATAGAAAGTCAAGAAGTCAGGACTGGAAATGAGGTCTATCTGCCTCCTACCCCTAGGACCCACACAGACCCTCTGTGGCTATTCTAACTGAATCCTACCAAAAAGTCTGTGTAAGAGGGGAGGAATGGCTCATGGATTAACACCATCCCATTTTCAAGATGGGACCACTGAGGCCTGGGGAGTCATAAGGGACTTGCCCACAGTGGAGGAGCAGTCACGTGTGCAGCCTTTCTGCAGGTGTGCTGAATGAATCCAACAAAAGGCTTTCATTGCACCAGCCACAAGACAGAGCACACCAAAGGCTCTGAGAAGTTCTTCTGTCTGGAACTTGGGTTATCTCTAGTGAACCCAGAGTTTCTCCTCGAGCCTTGATCACAGGGAGCACCTAGATCTTTGGCGAACACAGAGCAGTGGTTGGAAGTAAATCCTCAGTGCCCTCATTCTTGAGAGGGATATGTTCATACCCACCTGGCTAGATTATCATGGCTTTACTGAATGAACACTAAGTATGGAGCCCTCCAAAGAGCAGCCAGCAAATGTTTGTTGAAAGAAGGAACAAATGAACAAAAGAATGAAAAAAAACAAGTGGACAAAGGAATGGCCAGTGAGGGGCTGAGCACAGTGAATGAAGGAATAAAAGAATAACTGAACCCCAAATGGATCAATTCATTAGCTTACAATATTGTAAGCTAATGAATTATTTCATTCATTAATTCAGTAAATATCTCTTGAGCACCTACCAAGTGCAAGTGCTGGAGACACAGCGGTGAATAAAACAAAATCCCTACCTTTGTGGCGATTACATTCTAGCAGGAGACAGAAACCAAGAAAAATGGGTAAAAGATAACGTACATCTCATGGAGAAAACGGAGCAGAGAAGGAGAGAGGGGAAAGTATGGGGGGGTACACTTTTAAATAGGGTGGAGATAAATGAAGGAGTGAGCTGAGGTTGGAGAATACCTGCAGGTATGAATAAAAAGCAGAATGAATGGCTGCAAACAGGAATGGATGAACTAAGGAAAGACGTATTGAATGAATGAAGGGGGAATACATGTATGTATGACTGAGGCATGAATAGATGAACTAATGAAAGAACTATTGAATGAGTAAATGAACTAGAGCTTGAACTAAGAAACTATTGAATGCTCAGACTGATGAATACATCCGTGAACTAATGAAGGAAAGAAGCACTGCATGCCACCCACCTCTCCACATGGCCTTGCCCGCTGGCTGTGCCTGCCTCCACCCTGTCTGAGCGCCCCCCCCCCCGAGCCTGTGAAGCCCCTACTTCAGAGCCTGACTTGACACCCCCCTCCTCTCTGGCTGTCCTCCCTTCCCCTTTCTGAGCTCAGGCACCATGCGACCGGTGCGGCGCAACTTCTACGACCCGTCGTCGGCGCCGGGCAAGGGCATCGTGTGGGAATGGGAGAACGACGGCGGCGCGTGGACGGCCTACGACATGGACATCTGCATCACCATCCAGAACGCCTACGAGAAGCAGCACCCGTGGCTCGATCTCTCGTCGCTCGGCTTCTGCTACCTCATCTATTTCAACAGCATGTCGCAGATGAACCGCCAGACGCGCCGGCGTCGCCGCCTGCGCCGCCGCTTGGACCTGGCCTACCCGCTCACCGTCGGCTCCATTCCCAAGTCTCAGTCCTGGCCCGTGGGCGCCAGCTCGGGCCAGCCCTGCTCGTGCCAGCAGTGCCTGCTGGTCAACAGCACGCGTGCCGCCTCCAATGCCATCTTGGCCTCGCAGCGCCGCAAGGCGCCCCCTGCGCCCCCGCCGCCGCCGCTGCCGCTGCCGCCACCTGGAGGGCCGCCGGGCGCGCTCACCGTGCGCCCCAGCGCCACCTTTGCTGGCGCCGCTCTCTGGGCCGCGCCGGCTGCGGGCCCTACGGAACCCACACCGACCCCTGCAGCGCCCTCGCGGAGCCCGAGCGCCCCCAGCGGTGCGCCCACCCCGGGGCAAAACAACCTCAACCGGCCGGGACCCCAGCGCGCCACCAGCGTGAGCGCGCGCGCCTCCATCCCGCCGGGGTAAGACGGGACCCTGGGGTGGGGGAAGGAAGACTCTGTCTGTCGCCCGCAGGCAAGGACCAAGCCCAGCGGTAGCTGCTCACTAAGGCCAGAGCAAAGAATTAGATCATAGGATGATGACGAGTAATATTGAGCATCTATTAAGTATTCACCCTGTGCCAAGCATTAACTAAGCATCTTAGCATGTCCCCACGCACTTATCTTGATGCTCAAGGACCCCATGAGGTAGGTGCCATTATGTCCAATTTACAGATAAGGAGACTGAAGCAGGGAGAGAGTAAGTCATTTTCCCAAGATCACACAATTCACAAGTGATCCACAACTGTGCGTATCCCATGTTTATTATTTGCTAAACTCTTCACCTGAATCACCTCATTTATTCTCCCAATCAATTCTCTCATGCCCATTTTACAGATGGGAAGGCTGAGACTGGGAGAAGTATGGTACCTTCTCAGAGTCATCCATCCCCGGGAAGAGGAGTAATTAGAGCTGAGACCCATAGAACTCCAGAGTCTGTGTTGTGTTGTTTTAGGATTTTTAGAGGACTTCAGAGTCAATCTGTCCTTGCCCCAGCCAATGCCTATCTCTTACATGGCTTAAGCAAACATTAGCTGCTTGTCCAATTTCCCCTATAGGCCCACCTGAAATATCACCATTACTTGAGTTAATACTATGGTTTTTAAACTGTGCTCCAGGGACTCCTGGGGCGACCTGCAATAGTGAAGGCTGGAGAGATCAGAAATCAGGCAGGCAGGAGCCACTCTTGCTGTTCTTGTTTTAGCCAGAGCAGCCCTCTTTGGAAACACTTCTATGAACTGGCTTTACCAGCAAGAATTCATTGAAGGGGGGAACCCAGGTCATACCAAGTTTGGAAATTCCTGGTAAAGGTGTCCTAAGCCTCAGGACATGGTGAACAGCTATCAGCTCCCCACCCTGGAGCCCAGATTCAGTCAGTATGAACAGAGGACCAGGCCCTGAGAGAATGAGTGGCCATGACGGGAAAGAGCAAAGACCTCAAATTTGGGACAGATCAAAAGAGAAAAGACCAAAAGGTTGGGGCTGTGGTCCTCAAAAGGAGGAAGAGGAGCCTGGTGACAAAAGCCAACTCTGTTTGAATCACCATGGCATGTGCTGGGGGATTGTCTAACAGGTCAGATCTGGTCACCCTATCCTAGGCCACCCCTTTTATTAAGAAGCACCAAGGCCTAGGAAAAGGAAGGATTGAGAGCCTAAACTAGATGGCTCTGTTCCCCTTTCCTTCCTTTGAGAGTCTGACTTCCTGGGTTCAAGCCCCTCTTGACCACTTCTGAGTTGTGAGATCTGGGGTGAATGACTGCCCTTCTCTGAGCCTCATTTTCATCATCTGTCAAATGGGAGCAGAATTCACCACTGTGTGGAAACTCTGTGTGCCTGCAGCAGTGAAGCTTTGGCAGTTAGGGCTACTTTTGATCCAGGGGAGAGGTTGGAATGGGGGCTGGGGGAACTGTAATTTTCCAGGGAAGGGCTGCAGCCACCACCACCTGCCTGCCTCTCCCCTCTCTTCCCCTTCCCCTCCAGGTCATTCCTCTGGAGGAAAGGGTCATGGGGACAAACAGAGGTGGCCCTCTGTGTGAGCCCAGATGGGGGCAGGCCCACTGCTAATGGAGAGAGACCTAAGGGGGTCAGGAAGGTTTCTCAGGGGAGTGTTACCCAGAGATGCAGGAGGGACTCAATGTCTGGTGATCCCAGGGGGCTGTAGCACCAGTTGACTTCCCTGGCTGCCTTATGACAAAAGGGGCTGGATGTCCCAGAATGACAAGAAGAGTGGGACAACAAGCCTAGATAGGTGTGGGAGGGGTCAAAACCAGGAAAGTTCCAGATAGACTAAGTAGCACAAATTTGAGAACTTCTCTCTGGGATAGTATTGTAACCCACAAGTGGGTTAAGAAATCAGAAAGTTGTAAGCAGAATTTTCTTTGGATAGAACAGAAAGAATAGGATAAAATAGAGTAGAATAGAATAGAGAATCTTGGCAGGTATCATCCATAGTAAGGATAAGAACTGTTCCCTGAGGGCGGCACCTGTGGCTCAGCGAGTAGGGTGCCGGCCCCATATGCCGAAAGTGGCGGGTTCAAACCCAGCCTCGGCCGAACTGCAAAACAGAAAAATAGCCGGGCGTTGTGGTGGGCGCCTGTAGTCCCATCTACTTGGGAGGCTGAGGCAAGAGAATCGCCTAAGCCCAGTAGCTGGAGGTTGCTGTGAGCTGTGTGACGCCACGGCACTCTACCGAGGGCAATAAAGTGTCTGTCTCTACAAAAAAAAAAAAAAAAGAACTGTTCCCTGAACCTTGTGCATCATTTCTGCTTGTTTAACAGGTTGCCAGGTGAAATAAATTTCATAGTCACTGATGAAATCTTTGAAAGCTACTGGCTCTAGAACAGTCTGAGAATTGCTCAGCTTTTATTGCCTGGTGTTAATTCTCCAAACATGCACTGTGGCTATGTAATTGTCAAGCTGAACAAGACAAACAAGGCCCATGTCCTGATGGGGTATGCAGATGTACAGACATATAGGAGGTAAAGGAGTAAATGGACGTGGCCTCTGGAGCAAGAGGGAAGAGGTGTGGAAGCAGTGGATGGCATAGGTGGTCAGGGAGGACCTCTGGGAGGAGGTAGCCAGTGTGGAGAAAGGCTGTTCCAGACAGAGGGAAGAGCATGTGCAACTTTAAGGGAGGTGTGAGGAAGGCAGACATTTGAGGTGCCAGTGAGAGGGGGAAGGGCACCCCACACAGCGCACTCAAAGTGCAAAGCAGTGGAGATAGGAATGAATCCAGAAGGTTCTGGAGACAACAAACAGATAGAGGCTCCTTTATAGAACAATGGGGCTGAGATTTTCTTTCCAAATAGGGGTACAGAGCTAGACTGTGTGGTGCTGCCAGCAATGGGGCAGTGTGCTATACAGTGTGCTTGAGCTCAGGAGGGCTGTCAGGAGGAGAAAGATGTCTTCTTGGAGTTGCCAACACAATACGAAAACATCTCGTCCCCAATAGTTGACGTCATTTCTTCTTCCCCTCCCCTTAGGGATGGTTTCTGAGCCTCCCTGAGCTCAGACATTGACCTGGAAAGTGGGAGATGGGGGGAAAAGAACTAGCAAGGGCTCCCTCACCTTCCTGACACATACAGACTCTGCTCGGTCTCACCCCGACCCTCTGGCAGACCCTCCCCAACCAGACAAGCTGTGTCAAGGCTGCCACCCCTTCATCTCCAAGGAAGACCAGGGCTAAAGCCACCCTCCCCCCCGGCCCGGGTCAGTGTTGGTTGAGGGGTAGGACCCATGCAGCCTGATGCCAGGAGAGGGGAGGACAGGAAGAAGGAGAGGGTAGCAGATGCTGGCTCCTCCAGGTTGACACTTCTCATTGCCAAGGCAACTGAGACCTAGGAGGGGCAAGGCAGCCAGGCCTCTTCACCCTGCCCTGGCCCCCAGGCCACTTCATGGCCCTGCTCCTTCCAATCTCTCTGTGTTTTTAAGTCTGTATCAGTTTGCTGGGGCTGCTGTAACACAGTGGCCCAGATTGAACAACAGAAACGTATTCTCTCACGGTTCTGGAGGCTCAGGTCTGAGATCAGGGTGTCAGCAGTACTGGCTCCTTCCGAGGTCTCTCTCTGCAGCTTGTCGTCTTCTCCATGTCTTCACCTTGTCTTCCCTCTGCACCCATCCGTACCCTATGTCCTCTGCTTACGAGGACACCAGTCCTATTGGATTAGGGCCACTCTGATGGCCTCATTTTAACTTAATTAGTGCTTTGAAGACCATATCTCTAAACACATTCTGAGGTCCTGAGGCTTAGGGGACTCAATTCAGCCCTTAACAGTGTCTCTGTGTATCTCTCTGGGTCTCCCTGTCTCTCCGTCTCTGTGTCTTGCTCCTTCTCTCCCACTGCGTCCTGTCCTCTCAGCCTCTCCTCTCCCCCCCCCCCTCCTTCTCTCCTCCCTCCCTCTTCTCCTGCTGGGCTCGAACAAACCCAGAGTCTTTTCCAGGTTGGGCGACTTTGGGTGCCCTTGGGGCTTCGCCTCTCTAGCCGCAGTTTCTCCATCTGCCCAAAAGAGCTAAACCCATCACCTCTCACACGTGCAGGCTTAGCGGGGCTAATAGGGCTGCAGAACCCCTCAAAATCCTCCCTTAGCATCAGTGCACAAAGGGAGAGTGAGCTCTTTAGGGACCTCTGACCTCATTCTCTCACCTGCATCCTCACCTCCACCGTGGTTGGAGACGGGAAGGAAGCCCAGAGAGAGGGATTGATTTGCCTGGGGTCACATGGGGACAGAGTGTCCACCTGGCTGGTTTTTTTGTTTTTTTTTTTCCACTTGCCCTGTGACAGGGACGGGGAGCCAGCTGGCAGCCTGGGCCAGGGGGGACAGGCGGGGGTGGGGAAGCTCTGCCCTGTCTCCCAAGGGGTCAATGTCCAGTGCAGAGGAACCACACTCAGAGTTTCCACCCCCGTGGTGGGTGGGGGGAGAGGGACAGCGGTGGGCCTGTTTCCAGTTTTTGAGCACTCACTATGTCTCAGGCTCCATTTCACGGCTTTTATAGGCATCATCTCTCTTTAATTCTCACAGCAACTCAAGGTGGCAGGTCCTTTTATCCCCCTGAAGATACGTGACGCTTACTCAAGGTCACGAAATTAGGATTTTTAATTCAAAATCCCAAGTTGACTGGGATCTGAGGGGTGCCCCACCCCCAGCCTGCCCAGGCTATTTTGGATCATGGTCCAGAAACCTCACTCTGATTCCTGTGTGACCCCAGCTGAGCGCTCTCTGGTCTTCAGTTTTTGTACCTGTGAAATGGAACTGGCAACAGAGCCATGTTAAATCTGTCCCCGTTCCCCCATCTCTGTCAGAGTCGCACAGCACTGCCAACCTGATTGTTGCTAAAGATGTGTCATTTACGTTTTCATACCTTGAGCTGAGCCTGAAAATTTTTCCTGTTTACTAACCATGACTATTGTCCTCTTTTGCCAAATTGCTTGTTTATTTCCCTGGCTTATCCTTCTCTGTGCTGTTTATTCCTTCCTTATTGATTTGCAAATGCGCTCCCTGCATGAAGGGTATTAACCCTTTGACTGTCATCATTTCCTTCGTTTGGAGTTTCTTTTCACTTTCTTCATGGCATATGTTTGTCGGGGTTTTAATTAATTAATCCATATTTATTAAGAACTGCAGTGTGCCAGGCACCGTTGGGGGCTCTGGGGACACAGCAGTGAACTAAAACAGACAATCTCTGCTCTCTTGGAGCTCACATTCCTGGTAGGAGACAAACAATAAGCAAAATAAGAAAATTCTAGAATATGGTGGAAAATCGTAACTGCTACAGAGGAAAAATAAAGAAGGGAAGGGTGTAGAAAGTGATATGAAGGATGTCATTTTAAATAAAGAGTTTAGAAAAGGTCTCACTGGGAAAATGACATTTGAGCAAAGAACAAAGGAGGTTAAGAAACAACCCACCCAAAGACCAAAGAAGGGAAGAGCATTCCAGACAGCAGGGGCAGCTTGTGCAAAGGTCCTGAGGCAGGGGCAGGCCTGGCGTGTTTGAGAAGGCTGTGTACATGGGTGGTGGGAGAGGAAGTCAGAGGAGAAAGGGAGTCTGTCACACAGGGCCTGGCAGACTGTGGTGAAGACCTTGGCTTTGACTCTGCATAAGATAGAGCCTTAAGCTGAAGGGAGACTGGTGTGACTTTGTTTTAACAAGCTCACTCTGAGTGTTGAGAATAGACCACACTCAGGGCTGAAGCAGCAGACAGAGGGGAGATGAACTTTGTTGTGGTGGGTGTGCTTTGGTGTTTTCCTTCCTTTTTCTTTTTTTTTTTTAATTTCTTGCAGTGATTTAATGTTTTTATTTAAAAGAACCCCCACTTTGTTTCTCTACACAGTACATTTAAATGGTTCGAAAATGTTAAAGAACTGCAAGGTACTCTGTGAAAAGTCATGGACCCCCAGGCCTCTGGCCTGCCACCCTCCCCCCTTTTCCTGCCCTGCTGGTGTGCGGTGGAGGTGGAGGCTGAAACTCTGCCTGCCACAAGGTCAAACCAAACACTCCCCCAACCCCAGCCCCCACCTGAAGCACTTCCTGCCCTGCTCCCTGGGAGGCCAAATCACACACTCCTGTGTGCACGTGTCTGCCCCAGGCCGTGGGAACAGCCAGCCCTGCCTTCCCCTCCCCTACCTGGGCCCCCAACAGACAGAGCAACAGGCAGGCTGGGGGACTATGAGGGTGGAAGGGAGCCTCCAGGCCTCTAGATAAGTCTGAACCCCAAATGCCAAGCACATCACAATATGCCTCTAGGGAATGCTTGCACTCTTTAATCCCTAGAATGTGAATGGGGGCAGGGGCAAGGGGGATCTCATCTTACAGAGGGAAAACTGAGGCCCATAAAAGCTCAGGCAGCACGCCTGGGTGGGCCCAGGGACACCCAGTCTTCCCAGGCTTGCTTCATCTTTTAAGACCCTGAGAGGGGTTAGGGAGGAACTTGACCCCAGCCTGGATTCTCCAGGACAAGAGGGGACCGCGATTCAGCTACAAGGTGGAAGGAAGGCCCTAGGATCAGACCTAGGCCCTGGCAGGGATCTCAGAAAAGGAGAGAATGAGGGTCCCCAAAGCACTCGTCAACTTCCTTCTGTCTGTGACATGACAGTTTCACTTCTGCCCTTTCTTCACCCACTTGGACTCAAATGACTTAGCCATGAGCCTCCCAGGGCTCCCCAGGGGTCTTCTGGGTGAGCGCCTGGTATCCTGAGGGTGTCTGAAGTTCTGGGAACCATCATCAGAGAATGTGACAATTCTTGGCCCTGCTGAAGGCCAGAAGAAAGGGACAGAGACCAGACATAGGTGGAAAGATGGAAAGTCAGCTGCCCTAGAGGGATGTCAGAGTGGCCTCCCGCTTTTCTGGGGCCCTGAACCTCTCTCTCTAATAGCCAGAGAGAGATGACTAGAGCAGGCAAATGGACCTCTTCATAAGCCTCTCATCCAGGACAGAGCCAGCTCCTAGGTCCAGTTCAAAGGCTTCAGCTCACCCCTAGAGCACAGAGACCAGCCTGCAGGATAAGCTCTGGCCTCTGACTCAGAAAATCCAGGCCCCAGCTGTACCACTAACCAGCTGGGTGACCTTACTGAAGTCATTTCCCCTCTATGGGCTTCAGTCCCATCATCTGCAAAGTAAATGACAAATAGATTTCATCTCTCAAATAGATGTCATCTCTGCACCAATGGCAGGAACTTCTTGGAGCATTATATTGAGGAGGACTCTGAATTTGCATCTTGGCTTAGTGGTAAGGGGTGCTGTGATTGATTGGTGATGCCTGCCCTGGATATGAGATTAACCATGTGGTATGCCTGTCATCTATTTGACATCCCTGCTCTATCCTTGTCTAGGATAGGGGATTGACATTTAAAATTAGAATCACTGTTTATAAGGACAGTAGGCCCCCCTCTGAAGAGACCACAGAACTAGTAGACCAGTTTCTTATTTGGTTCAACTCCTCCATTCACTGTTTACTGAGAATTCATTTTGCACCAATCTTAGAATTACAGGGCTGGGTCAAACACATTTCCAGAAGCTCACGGTCTGACGGAAGACACAGGGAAGGAATTACACAACTAGAAAGCAAGGCATAAAATGCTTGTATGCACATAAAAGGACAAACATAGTCCCTTGGTGATTAGAGGAAGGACTGGATGTGAATTCACTTGAGGTAGATCAGAAGAGGCCTCATGGAGACGGTGCTCTTTGAGCCTAAAATCAAAGGGCAGGTGTCAATCAGGGATAAGCAGTATGGGCAGGCACCCCGACAGAATAGGGCATGGAACAGTGTCAGGGACAGCAAGCAGGAAAATCTGCTTGCGTCATTTCATCCTGCCTGTGCACATTGCCTTCCAAAGGCAGGTATGAAACATGCCTTTGCTCTTGTTTGGTGGGAAAGAGGGCTAAACAACCCCATCCTTCTTTCCCAAACTAATCCTGGGGAGATTTTTTTTCTGTCAGGGCTTCCTGCCTCTGCCTCTAAGCCATGATGACATAGCTTGATTTCATGTAGCGTTGCCACTCACATTCTGGGCACAAATCCCAGTTCTAGCACTAACTAGCAAGTCACTACTCTGTGGAAGACATAGGAAAGGAACTGCTCAACTAGAAAGCAAGGCAGTGCAAAGACATGTTCCTCTAGGTACTGGAAGCTGCAGAGAAAGTTTCCCTTGGACACCTGCTTCAAGGCTCACTTCAAATGTGTGCAGAGAATGCGTGGGAAACTGCAATCTGGGAGAATGTGCTCCCAGAACGTGCCCCCAATGGGAGAATGTGCCCTCAGCACATGCCCATGAGTCAGCCACTCAGAACATGCCCACAAAATCCATTCCTTCCTTCTTTCATGCAACAAGTGTTTATTGAACATCTACTATGTGCTGAATACTAATGGTGGAGTCAAGTGGTCAGGAAGGTCTCTCTAGTGAGGTGGCATTTCAGCAGAGATGTGAGTGAGCCAGCCATTCAGGATCCGGGGGTAAGGCCTTCCAGGTAGGGGCACAGCAGGTACAAAGGTTGTAAAAGGACCGTGCTCCAGGGTTAGAGAAGCAGCTGGGGGATCTGGAGTGGGGGATTAAGGGAATGTGAGGTAAGGTTGCAGAGGCAGGGATGGGCCAGATCATGCAGGGCCTGGTATGCTTAAAGACTTCATGTATAACGTCCCATCATGATTGGTGCTATAAAAATATTAAGGTAAGGACAATGCAGGGCCCTGAAGGAGGGAGCATGAGGATATCAGGGGTCAGCACGTGCAAAAGTCCTGGAGTGGCATTTGCACGTGCTGACCCCTGGCATGCTGAGGAGCCATGGAAAGACCATGGCAAGAGATGAATATGTAGAAAGTGAGGCTCAGAAGGCAGGACCAGGTCAGGAGGTCAGATGAGCAAGAGGGGAGCCACAGGGGCATGGAGAGCAGAGGACAGACTGGATCTGACACAAGGCTGGGAAGGGCAGCAGAGACCAGCATGGCATCAGGGTCCAGCCCACCTCCTGGTCAGAATAGATTTTAGGGGGCCTTGCCAGGTTCCTCAGGTTCTGTTCCAAGCTGGGCCTCAAGAAGGCAGAGCAGAGAATGGCCAGTCCTCCCCTCTTCCGGAGGCCTGCAGGCAGCAGTCACTTGTCCAAGCAGAAGGATGTTCTCACTGACTCGGAGGAAGCAGCATGTCCCACATCAAAAGGGGGCTGGGTGGCTCCCACGCTTGGGCGTCGTGGGAACTTAGCTACCCGGTGTTCTCGCAGGAGGCCTGCAGATTGAGAGAGGCTGGAGGCCACCACAAGGTAAATAAAACAAAGCCTCATCATGACACCCCACTCACAACCTTCTTCCCAGGAGCAAGACTGACTTTGGTAACTCGGGGCTGTGTGGTTTTTAAGGGGTTCCAGAAATTTAGGGCAGCTTAGATCTAAATCAGTTGTATACCCCATGCCTGACTCTCAGACCAAAGGCTCAGCAAGGCCCAGGGTCATCAGCTGGACCTTGGGCAATGTATAGATGTGGAATAGCAAACTGATCTTACTGATTGATAGATACTGCCTGGAGAGCTACTTGGCTTGAGAGAGTGCTGGGATGGATTAGTGATGTTGGCCACAGGTTAGGCAACAAGACAGTGGTGGTGTGCATGCTAAATATTTTTCTTTCCCCCCATTTTTTAGGTAGCCTTAGAGAGAAGGAGGGATGTTTTCTTCTCATGAGATGGAAAGAAAGGAAGAGGGGTTGGGGAGACCTGTACTTAACTTGTGTGCCTACACTGGAGATGTTTGAAGGACCAGGCAGGGAAGAAAAGAAGCTTGAGGGGGGAAAAGCCTTTATGCTTTCCTGTCAAAGATGAGAGGGATCCGGTGGTGCCTGCGGCTCAAGGAGCAGGGCGCTGGCCCCATATACGGAGGGTGGCGGGTTCAAACCCAGCCCTGGCCAAAAAAACAAAAAAAAGATGGGAAGGATGAAGTTAGAGCAGTGACACTCACTTCCCTCCTAGAAGGTTTTGGAGACGTGTGGCAGGCCCTAAGAAAGCTCAAATGAATATTCAGTGCTCTGTCTCTTGGGTCCCAGCAGATTGCCAAAGGAGCCTCCACTGTCACACCTGCACCAAACTGTGAACTTTGCATGTTTTTTTGTTTTTGTTTTTGTTTTTTTTATTCTTGGGGATTCACGGAGGGTATAAGAAACCATGTTACACTGATTGCATTTGTTGGGTAAAGTCCCTCTTACAATCGTGTTTTGCCCCCAAAAGGTGTGGCACACACCAAGGCTCCACCCCCCTCGCTCCTTCCCCCTCTCTGTTCTTCCTTTCCCCAAATAACTTTTTTTTTAATGTACCCAAGCCCAAAACAAACGAATCATACAAACAAAAACTGTGCCGCAAAAACCAAAACCTTTGCTCCTAAAATAAGT
>CAUYON010045386.1:0-13142 GCA_963573935.1 Arctocebus calabarensis
CCCTAGTAGCTGGGACTACAGGCGCCCGCCACAGCGCCCGGCTATTTTTTTTGTTTTGTAGTTCGGCCGAGGCCGGGCTTGAACCCGCCACCTTCGGTATATGGGGCCGGCGCCCTACTCGCTGAGCCACAGGAGCCGCCCTAGACATAATTTTTTCACCTGTCAGTCCGATGGAGGCAGTACAGAAGTTCTTCCTCCTATTGTTTGAATAATTGCATACCTGTTAGGCAGCATAAATGTGGATAGCCAAGTGTTTTTTTAAAAAATAGTCATTTTTTCCTGTCAGAAATGCATGAGCTTCAAAGGGTGGCAGATGTCCTAAATGGATTTCCTTTAAACATGTAGGAGCACCTACTTTACAGTAAGTGTAATTGGGCTCCTTAATACACCGAGTTGCAGTAATCTTAGTTTTTTTTCCTGGGCAGTACTCTGGGCTCACTCCCCCATTCTAGCTATACTGATAAGGCTAATAAAAGCCTTTTGCAACTATGTGGGAGCTGAGCTGACACCTAGTCAGTCTCCACTCCGCTTTTCCCCTCTATTAAAGTCTTTCCTTGTCCCAGGTGGTGCCTATGGCTCAGTGAGTAGGGCGCTGGCCCCATATACCGAGGGTGGCAGGTTCAAACCTGGCTCTGGCCAAACTGCAACAAAAAAATAGCCAGGCGTTGTGGTGGGTGCCTGTGGTCCCAGCTACTCGGGAGGCTGAAGTAGGAGAACCACCTAAGCCCAAGAGCTGGAGGTTGCTGTGAGCAGTGAGGCCATAGCACTCTACCGAGGGCGACAAAGTGAGACTCTGTCTCTAAAAAGAAAAACAAAACAGTCTTTCCTTGTCCCTGGACAGGCCTCCTCTCCTTTCTTGTAGACCCTCATCCCAGTTCTATGCCAGAACCTCTCAAAAAGAAGTACAGTCTTGCTAGCAGGGAAACATGTTGAGTTTCTCCAGGGCACCCCAACAATGAGCCACTTTTGGTCAAATGTGGTATCTTCTAGATGGGAAAATGCAGCCCTGTGGCAAACTTGCTACTGTGGCTTGCTTAAACCTTCAAAGATTACATAAACCTGTGCACCATCCACAAAGTGATGTCAGAGACTATTGTGGCAAGGATGAAAACAAGCTGGCATAAGAAAGTATTTGTGAAGTTTTCTGTTCCACACATGTACAAAGTGGTATTTTATGATTTAGAATGCTTTTTGCACAATTTCCCACAACCCTAGTTCCCCCAGACTCATGTGTTGGAAACTTAATCCTCACTGTGACAGTATTAAGAGGTGGGACCTTTAAGAGGTTATTTCAGCCATGAGGGCTCCGCCTTCATAAATGGATTAATGCTGTTATCGTGGGAGTGGGTTAGTTACCATGAGAGTGGGCTCCTGATAAAAATGGTGAGTTTGTCCTGATTTCCTCTCTGTCTGATGTGCTCACTTTCACCTTCTTCCTTCTGCTATGGGATGACCTTCACCAGATGTTAGCACCATGTTTTTGGACTTCCCACCCTCCAGAACAGTAAGTCAATAAATTTCTGTTATTATAGCTTATCCAATCTGTGGTATTCTGTCATAGCAGCAGAACATGGGCTTAGACACCAGTGGAACTATCTTTGCACACAGTATGTGCTCAGTGCATTATTCTATTGCTCCGTACACCTTGTATGCATCCTCCTCCCTCTCTCCTACCCCTCTAGCTTTTGCTGGGAGTGCAAGAGCTTAGGTACCATGTTGAGCCTCTAGGTGCCCAGGAATGCTGTCTCCAGGTAGAAAAAAGTAAGACATAAGGAAGTGGGACTACACAGTAGGCACTTCCTGAGCCCACAGTAGCCCTCATGCTGCTTGGCAGGCTTCTGTATGGAGGCCTGGGGCTATGGGGAGGGAGGGAGAAAGTGGAGGGGTAGAGATAGAAAGACCTAGAGAAGGATTGAGGAGGGACTGAATACAGATGAGGACTAGAGAAATCCTTTGCTCCCCATTCCAGAAACCAAACTCTTCAGTGCTCAGCCCTTGGTCTGCAAGGCTCTGCCCATCCCTACACTGTGTGCCCTGCTCCACAGCCCTGAGAAGAGGGTACGAGGCAGGTTGTAAGCCTAGTGACTGCATGAGGCTGATTTTTCATGCACTAATTCCATTGCATCTTCATATTAACACCAAGAGGTAAGTATTTCCATTTTACAGGTGAGGAGAGTAAGACCCAGAGGGCTAAGTAGATGCCCAAGACCACCCAGTAAAGGGCAGGGCTGGGAATTGATCTGACTCCGGGTCCCATGCTCTTTCAGTGAAGATGGGGACTGTGTCTCCAATTCAGGGTACTAGCAGCACCCAGGCCTCATCCCTGAGAAGGCAGCACTACACCAGTGGGGATCAGGCTAAAAGGCATTGGCCCTGCAGAGTGGGGTGCTTAGTTACCTCTCTCTCCATCTATGGCTGCCTCCTCCCCCTCCACAGTCAACAGGAGCAGTTGAAAAGAGCTCAGGATCCTGTAGGCTCCCCACTGCAGAGCAGCCCCTCAACTCCTCAATGTGGATCTGTCTGGGGGCCAAACATAAAAATCTTCCTGAGACGCACCAAGCCAAGACCAGGAACCAGACCCCTCCCATCCCTCCAGTCCCCCTATAGTTGCTCAGGATCCAGAGCCCTCCCTAGCCCAATGTACCTTTCCAGCCTCCTAGATGGCTAGGGCTCCCCTTCCCCTTCTCTTTCCCGGCTTGCCCTCTGGCAAGGTTTTGTGGCCTGTAATGTGTGCAAGGGGCATGGGACAGGGTGGGATGGAACACTGGGAAAGCTGAGCCCATATCCTGTTCTTCATCCACCGATGCTTTCCCAGAGTAGGTGCAATATACTGAAAGAGAAGGTATGAGCTCCAGACCCAAGGCCCTTGGTTTTTTGCATGCATCCCTAATGAGTGCACCTGCTTTTATGACAAGCCAATCACAAGAAAACTATCCCTTTGGAAGGACTTAATCGAGATGGAAACTGCAGATTGATGCCAGTTCTGCCCAATCTTGACACATACAGAATGAGCAATGGCATCCAAACCATAATCTTAAATCTCTGCAAAGATTCTCAGTCAACTCTTCAGCTCCTTTGACAACAACCATAATAAAGGCCTCATTTTAAAGCACGCACTATAAGCTGTGCACTGCTTCTATTTCTAGCTCCTTTCATAACCTAGAGAGGTATTGCTGTGCACATTTTATAGATAAGGAAACTGAGGTTACTGAGGTTAGGTAACTTGACCAAGGTCACATATTTAGAAAGTGGTGGAACTTTTCAAAATACTAAGTTGGGGAAATGCTCATCATTTGTAGAAAAATTTTCAAGAAGGCATAAGAACACAGATTTCCAGTTAACCCTCAGTTACCCAGAAAAGTGAATTCCCCAGAACACTCCGCACATCACGTACGCCTGTGTACATGCATGCACTTGAATAGTCTGAGTAGCAAAACTCTTGATAAACAGGCTAGACCACAGGGGGGAAAATGTACAGAAACCAAAAACATATTCTCCGAATTCATCGCGTGCTTGGAGATCCCCAGGTAAAAGGTTAGCAAAACATACCTTGATCAAAGCAACCAGGGATGGGGTATGACGCATTCACTGCTACTAGGGCACATGCATCCATTCAGTCCCTTTCAAAATCCCTTTGTCTGAGCCAAAGTTGTTGGTCCACCACTTTCTACTGATTACAGTCTTGAAAAAAAAGTGTGATGGCTACCAGCATGCACGAAACAGGGCTCAGCCACCAACCTACAGTGTGGCCTTGAGGAGGCCACTGTCCCTCTCTAGACTTTGGTTTTCCCATCTGGAAAAATCAGGGAAGAGCAAACTGTAAAGGACCCAAGGGAAATCCTAGGACTACTGCCCCTTAGCAGGTGCCTCCCTCCAGAGAGATCTTGGACCTTGGGGATCCCCGGTGGAAGCATTCACGGGAAGTGGGAAGAGGGCCCCAGAAAACTCAGGAGCCTTCTCTCCTGCCTCCACAAGACTTCCTCTGCCTGGGTAAACAGCTTGGTATTCTCTTTGTTTTCCTACTTCCCTCTAATGGGGTTAGAGTTAATCTAAAAGACTGACTGCTAAGCAAGAAGGAAGGATGCTCTCCGACACGGAGGTGCGCTAGATAGTTCGTGGGGTGTGTGTGTGTGTGCACGGCTGGCATGGTGCTCGATAGGGAAGCCGAGGGACCCCTGGGTACTGACCCTTCTGCACCAAGCCTAGGGCAGTCCTGGTCATCCCTCATTGACAGATTCCTGTCTGAGAACTGGGCCAGCGAGGTTTCCCACAAAGTATACAATATGGCAGGACCATTTCTGTTTCCTGTCCTGCCTTCAACTTCTCATTTGACATCTTAAAATGAACACACTCTCAGCTTTCTCTAGGAATCCAGGGGCCCTTTCACCCCTTGAGAGATTAACAGTCAACTCCCGCCTCCTCTAAGCCACTTATTATAATATTGACATACTTCAGTATCAGTATTAGTGGCTCCTCCAAGCCCCAGAGTGGCTACCTTGGGGTCACCTCCTTTCCCAGTCTCCCCAGCAATATAACAACTAAAGGGTGAAGATGTCAGGTCTTCTGACAGGTCAGGGCCATGCTGACCCAGCCCTGCAGATCCTGGCCCCTGGCATTGGCTGTGGCCTGTGGTGGGGGGCAGGGGAGTTTGCAGGTATCTGTGTCCCCCTCACATGTTCAGCTGACTCGGCATGGCCCTGACCTTGGCCATGTTTGGTGCCTGTACTTGTGTGTGGTGTGCACCGGCCAGGCCTGTAGGCAGCACTATGTTACAGCTGTCTCATTGTCTTTAGGATTCTTCCCTGTGACAGCAGCTATGTGCCTGGCCCTGCCTGGGAATTCATGATGGTCCCGCTTACCGGGCAAATTTTGTGCTGAGACAGCGAGTTGAGCTGAGGCAGCAGCGCAGCAGGCCCAGGCCAGGTGTTCTGGGCGACCCAGGGAAATGAGCCATCAGCATCTCCTTCCCACGTCTGTCCTGAGGTCAGGATGAGCTTGAGTCCAACGGGTCCAGAGAGTTTCTTTGCCTGCAAAACCTGAGCCACCTCACCCCCATCCCCCAGACTGAGGGGCAGCCTGCAGCTGAGTCAGGCAGGATCAAGAAGGACCCAAATTCACACAGATGACCTCAAACTGGACCACATAGGTAACCTCAAACTGGTGAAGGAAGCCCCCTGGACAACCCCTCCCCCCCACACACCACCTGGCAGTTCAGCCTGGAAAAAAAAAATGATTAACTACTTTGCATAGATCACCATTTCTCTCCTAGTGAACGTCTGTTCAATAAAACCCTGCTAATTGGGCCTCCCATGCCCACCAGGAAAGCTGGCCAGAGGGTGAGCCTGCCATGCCAAGGGACCTGGAAGAGAAGTTACGGGTGGGGGTGTAGGTGTGGGGTGTTGAACCTACTTGTGTGGTTCTTCTCAAATTAGTTTCAAGCCAGGCACTTGCAAAAGTGGGTAGAGGCACCATGAGCGTCAATATTAGACTTGCAGAAAAGCTTCTCACCCAGGGAACACACAGGGGGAACAGACCCCAGCCCTAAGGAGTGGCCCGGGAAAGGCAAGGCACTGCAGGGCCCGCAGGGACAGGTAGGGGAGCCCTCCTCCACCAGCTCCAGAGACCTGCCCCCACCATCTGGGCCTCCTGGAGAAGTAGGACGACCCCAGGCAGTCAGTGGAGTCTGCAGGGCTGCAGAAGCACCCTCCCCCGTCGGCCCAGCCTGTGTCTGAGCCCTTCCTGGCCTCATTTGGGGAAGGGGGATGATGTGGGGCTCCGGGCTTTCAGCGGGGCCCCAGGGGCCAGCGATGCTTGGGCCCTAGAGTCCTTGCCTGGCGGTAATTTGGGCCCCAGACAAATATTGGCTGCCTTGGCTAACCGAATTATTCTTTCGGTTTGAGCCAGCTCCTCTTTTTGACTCAGATCCGGCTGAGCCGGGAAAGCGCTTTCCGAAATCGCTCTCCCCACCCCCACCTCACCCCGCTACACCCGCCTGGTTCTCCCGGGGGGGCCGTGGCTTGGGAACTGCTGGGATGGGCGCGCCGTCCCACCCCCAACCCCAGCCGGGGTGCCGGAACCCCTACACACACACACACCCGCTGCGCAGCCCCGCGCCCCCTGGTCCCCGCCCCCCACCCGCTGTGCCCGCTCCGGGAGCCGGCGGTGCAGGGGACCAGGAGGCTTCTCCGCGGGGCGCCCGCCCGCTGGGGTCGTTGAGGACAAGGCGCGGGGCTTGGTTGACGCAGCACGTGCTTAAGGCACCAAAATAGAAAAAGAAAAATGCTTGGAAAGAATTTGATATTTCCCAGAGAGTACCGAAATCGCCGTTACGGGAAAAGTCAAAGTCTTGCGGGACTTCCTCGCTAATTTAACGTCCGGAGTTGTTTTTCTTCTCCATTATGTAGAGGGGCTGGGCTTCACGACCTTTTTTAATCTCCGGGCCCTCAGGCCCTGGTGCCTCTCCGGGACACCCAAATTACCTTGGAAGCCCCATTTCAAATCCCTGGGGTCGCAGGGCCTTCAGCTGTTCTGCTTAATGCTTCTGCCACTGACTCACAAGGGTAGTTGGGGAGGTGGGGATTTTTGAGCTGTTTCAACATTTACCCAGAATATTAGGGGTTTCATACAGTCTTTGTTTATTTAAAAAAAAAAAAAAAAAGCCCCAAAGCCAACAAAACATGACACAAGCATACAAAAGGAGGGAAGGTGGAGTGGGCAGGGACCATCCAGGACCAAATTTCCTATCTGCTGTGTTAGAGGTGGATCTGGAACTCAGGTTTCCTGGCCACCCTCCTACTCCCCCAGTCCTGACCCACTCGCACTCCAGGCCTCGTTTTTGCCCAGGGCGGTGGAAAAGAGCTAATATTTAAGGAGAGTCTTCTGCCTGCAGCAGTTCTAAGCTCTCAATGAAAATGGCTTGTCTAATGCTGTAACTGTGCCAGGAGGCATGCCAGCTATTTTTATGCCATCCCCATTTTATAGGTGAGGAGACTGAGCATGCAGAGCTCAACTGATTTGGGGTACTTGGTTTTCTTGTGGAGAAAGATGCCCCTCACTTCCACACTCTGCCAAGGCAGATCTTACTTGGACTCATCAGAGTCAAGATACTGGGTGCTCAGAACCTCCCTCTTGGCAGCAAGCGGGTCAGAGACCAGGGAGATCCGGTAGCCCTGAGTGGAGTCCAAGGACCTAGGTCCTCCTGACTGTTCCCTCCTGGGATCCAGGAGCAACAGGGATGCTCAGCAGAGGGGCTCTGGGTAGGTGCAGTGGTTCACCTATAATCCCACCCCTTTGGGAGCCAAGGTAGAGAGGGATTACTTAAGGTCAGGACTGTGAGGCCAGCCTGGGCAACATAGTGAGACCCTGTCTCTACCAAAATAATTAATTAATTAATTTGTAAAATAAAGGGGATCTTGGCTCGGCGCCTGTGGCTCAAGCGGCTAAGGTGCCAGCCATATACACCTGAGCTGGCGGGTTCAAATCCAACCCGGGCCCACCAAACAACAATGACAGCTGCAACCAAAAAATAGCCAGGCTTTGTGGTGGGCACCTGTATTCCCACTTGGGAGGCGGAGGCAGGAGAATTGCTTGAGCCCAGGAGTTGGAGGTTGCTGTGAGCTTTGATGCCACTTTACCAGGGCAACAGCTTGAGGCTCTGTCTCAGAAAATAAATAAATAAAAATAAAGGAATAAAGGGAATCTGCACTTGGTGAATGGGCTTGTGCTAAAAAAAGGGGTGGGGGCTTTGACCTGAGCTGCCAGCCTGGGACCAGAGGGATGGCATAGCCACCAGGCCTGCAGCGTCACTCAGCCCTGGGACTGCAGAGAAAAGAAGTATGTGTGGGCTCCAAGCCCAAATATCACCGCAGCATGTCTGCCTTTAACAATTAGGAAGTGGGGCCCTTGGGAAAGGGCTGGAGGAGGCATGGGGAGAGAGGGAGGCAGGCAGTGGGGTGGGGGAGGAAGTGGGCAGCCTGCCTGTTCTTCCTCCTTCCTCTCCTTATGTCCCCTTCATTCACCATTGGTGGATCTTCACTAAGAACCTACTATGCACCTGCACTGTATGGCCTCCTACTTCTTCCTGTTCCATCCCATTCCTTTATTTACCAACCCTCAGATCTTTTGAGACTACTGTGGGACCTTGGACAAGTCCCTTCCCATGCAGAGCCTGGGTTTCCTCTTCTGGGAGAGCAATGGCCTGGGTGCTGCTGCTCTGCTCCCAGCACAGTATGGGCAGGTAGTAAGGGCCATTCCTCACTGGGGAATAGAGCCTTAGCAGCTGCAGACCAGTCACATAATGGCATAGGACTCCCCACAGGAGCCCCAGTGTGGCAAATGCCATAGCAGAGGCATGTGCTGGGAGGACTGGGGGATATCTGCTTCTGGTACAGCCTTGAGAGATGGGCAGTTCACTAGGTAGATGTGCAGGGACCACCTAGCAAGGGAAGAGGGCTGCAGGCACAGAGGGCACAGCGCATGCAGCACTGTGTTGGGAACAGAGCATGGCGCATTGGCCGGACAGCTTGCCCATTGTGGCTGAATTGCCAGATTTGTCAGGAAGGATGGACGCTAAGCTACCACCATGAGCAGAGGCGTCCTTATCCCAGACCCAATGGCCAGAGAAGTCCCCTCCCCGCAGCCCTCTGCTTTTAACTGTGGCAGGTACCACTCAGGCAGGTCTGGAAGAGCCTAATGAAGCCAAGGAGAGAGAGAAGGCAGTTTTTTTTTTTTTTTTTGGTAGAGACAGAGTCTCACTTTATCACCTTCAGTGGAGTGCCGTGGCGTCAACTTTATCATCCTCAGTGGAGTGCCGTGGCGTCACACAGCTCACAGCAACCTCCAACTCCTAGGCCTAGGCAATTCTCTTGAGAAGGCAGCTGTTTTGTTTTGTTTTGTTTTGGGTTTTTTGGGACAGAGCCTCAAGCTGTCACTGGATAGAGTGCTGTGGCATCACAGCTCACAGCAACCTCCAATTCCTGGGCTCAAGCGAGTCTCTTGCCTCCGCCTCCCAAGTAGCTGGGACTACAGGCGCCCGCCACAACACCCGGCCATTTTTTGGTTGCAGCCGTCACTGTTGTTTGGTGGGCCCGGGCTGGATTCGAACCCGCCAGCTCAGGTGTACGTGGCTGGCACCTTCGCCCACTGAGCCACAGATGCCGAGCAGAGAAGGCAGTTTGGACAGAGCAAATCTCCCTAGACCAGCCCCATGGCTAAAGACATCATGGCACAAGTAGGCAGCTGGGGAGAGGGCAATGAGCCCCCAAACCATCTGTCCTCTTCAAGGTGTCCAAAGGCAGCCAGAGTGGGGCCCCAGATGTGAGGAAGAAAGCCTCTGGTGAGTTACACTGTGTACATGTGTTTGTGTGATCCACATGCAGATGCACCGGTGCATGTCGACAGGTTTGCACACAAGCTGGGTATGTAGCTGCAGAAAGGATACACACTGGGTGTGGGCAGAATGTGAGCTCTTAGTTGGCAAAGTAGGTAGGAAGGTGGCCTGAGATGTAAACAGGAGCATTTAGACCTGGGTTCACCTTGGGTTCTCCTGGCAGGTGCTGAGTAGAGCAAACACTTTTGGGATGTCAGGAGGGCAGGGCACAAGCCCCGCTGGTGGTGGTTGCTGGGTAGATAACACCAAGATGATGAAAGCAGAGGCCCAGCTTTCAGGTCTGGCGTGGGGAGCCACAAGGAGAGTTTTAAACTAAACTAAAGGATCTTGAGTTCTTGGAGCCACTGGATCCCAGACCCCCACAGTCCTAAAAGCTTTAGTTTTCACATTTGCTAAGTGCCATTAGTTCATTTGGACAGCAGGCATTACAGCAGTCCTTCCCCCTCAAAGCGCAGACTTCCAGTATTGAAAGGGTTAGAGGGGCCCTTTCAGGGCGTGGATGAGTCACTTAACACCCCATGCTTCCTCTCTGCATTCTGACACCCTAGCCAGGCCCTAAAACCCACCAGGACCTTGAACCTTAAACCACTTGGAAGCTACTACCTGAAAACCTGGAAAACCTGATCAGGAGGAGAGTGTTAGAGACCAGCCCCAGTTCACCAAAGCCAGGGCCTGAGGGCAGCCTGTGCCTTCCTTTGGGTGGGCACAGAACAAGGCCATGCAGAGAGACCAGCAGTGTGGCCAGGGCTTGGTCTTCTGGTATAGGAAAGAGGTCTTTATGTCAAGAGATGGTTGGGCCTGTCGGGAGGAGGAGTTAAGTATTTACTTCCCTTACTTCTTCCACAGGCTTGGAAGCACACAGAATGTACCTGGATGAAGTCCTGACACCATTGGTAAAGGGGGCTATTTTCACATAGTAGACCACCACAACAGAATGACCCTCTGTTGGAGATTAATGCTAATTTTCACTTTCCCAGTAATCTTGCAAGCTACGTATTGCTAACCGCATTTCACACAGGGGAAAACAGGATTAACGACGGTGACTAACTTGGCCACGGGCACACCTGCACGTGAGTTACTGGGATTGGAAAGCAGTCTGCCTGACTCCGGAGCCTGGGAGCTTTCTGCTTAGTGGATTGGCTGAGAACCTTCAAGACAGTTGTGAGTCTCTCCAGGCTTGTCCTTGCAACAGTTAACGTGTGTGAGGAGCTTAGAGCTGGGGTTGGCCTGCTTCGAGTGTTCAGTGGCTGCCACCATAAACTGGAGTTATTCTATACTGCCTTGGGACTGGCTAGAAAGCCAGGGGCATTTTCTGGCCGGAGTTAGGGCTGGGGGTGGGGGTGGGGGTGATAGGATATCTGGATATCTGTGTCCAGTTTACAGCTGGGACCCAGTGTGTGTTGTTAGCCCTGGAATGGGGCTCAGTCGGAGGGGCAGAGTTCTGATTAGCTTGTACTCCCCAGTTCATCACAAGCCTGCCTTGAGGATTCCAAAAGCAGCCCTGGCAGTCAAGCCCCTCTCAGAAGTCTAGCAGTTTGCCCAGCCGCATGTTCTCCTAATACAGGGCAATTAAAGAGAAAAGCAGGAAGTGGAAAGTAAGCCATCCTCCCTCCATGACTTTCCTGGAAATCTAGAGGGAAAATGGCATCTCCTTGGAGATTGAGGAGGTTTGTTCCCTGTGTCCCCTGCCAGGTGCCCAGCCAGGTGCCCAGCCCTTCACTGCAACGGTGGACCTGAAGCTGTCAACATATCAGCTCTGGAATCTAGGACGGAGGGGAAGGGCTCTAAACCCTGAAGACCAAAAATCTCTAGCGGCTCCCTCAGAGGACAACGGTTCCCCAGAGAAGAGGTAGTACCAAACTTCTCCTGGGGCTCTTTACAACTCAGTAAACTGAGCCCCCGCTGGCCGCTCCTTCGTCCCAGCCTAGGGCCCAGCGGGCAGGGCAGCGCCGAGCTGCGGAGCGCGCCAGCCGCACCCCACTCCTGGCCGCGCTCCAGCTCCGGCCTCTGGAGCCCGCCTCTCCCCCTCTGATGTAAGTTGATATTTTAATTCTCTTACAAGGAATGGTGTTTAGAGAAATGACTTAACCGGATTACTCATCGTCTATAATGACTTGGCCGGACTCCGAGGCTATTCCTAGACGTGACGCTTGAGGCTTTGATTCTTTCTCTCTTTTCTTTTGGTCCTTTTTTTTTTTTTTTTTTTTCCTCTTATTACCAAGAAATTACAGCCTCGCGCACGCGGCGGTCCGGCCCCTACACGCCCCCCTTGCACAGCATCCTGGGGATTGTAGTTCACTCCTGGCCCTGGCGGGTCCCCATCGCTAGTTCCTCACAGGCGCATGGCTCCTGCCTCGTCTCCTCCCGGTGCCCGGGGTTGGGCCCGTCTGGCGGGCAGAGGTCTTTTACTCTCTGCATGCCTCAATTTGCTCATCTGTCAAATGGGCAGGACAGGCCTACAACATAGGACTGAAGGGTCAGCTGAGATCTTATTTTAAGTAAAAACGCCACACAGGTCCCACTTTTAAAAAATTGCTTGCTGGGCGGCGCCTGTGACTCAGTGGGTAGGGCACCGGTCCCATATGCCGAGGGTGGCGGGTTTGAACCTGGGCCCGGCCAAACTGCAACAAAAAATAGAAGGGCGTTAGGCGGGCACCTGTAGTCCCAGCTACTCGAGAGGCTGAGGCAAGAGAATCGCCTAAGCCCAAGAGCTGGAGGTTGCTGTGAGTTGTGATGCCATAGCACTCTACAAGGGTGATAAAGTGAGACTCTGTCTCTGGAAAAAAAAAAAAATTGCTTGCTCTGTTTCAGCACCTGTGGCTCAAGTGGCTAGGGCGCCAGCCACATACACCTGAGTTGGCAAGTTCCAATCCAGCCCCGCCTGCCAAAAAACAATGACCCCTGCAACCAAAAAGTAGCCCAGCATTGTGGTGGGTGCCTGTAGTCCCAGCTACTTCAGAGGCCGAGGCAGGAAAATAGCTTGAGCTCAGGAGTTGGAGGTTGCTGTGAGCTGTGATGTCACAGCACTCTACCCAGGGTGACAGTTTGATGCTCTGTCTCAAAAAAAAAAAAAAAAATTTGCTTGCACAGAGCACTTTGCACTGACTTCGGGTCTAGACTTACGCCAAGCTTTAGTAAGCCAGCCTGTTGCCAGCCTGATGCCAGCCTGTTCCTACTTTGTTCCTTACTGTTTGTAGGTGAGCCTATGAACTTGTCTAGCACTCACTCTCTGGTTCTCACCTACATATGGGGATAATATAATGCCCACTTCATAGGCCTGGGGTGATAGTAAATGGAATCATCAGTGTAGCATGCTTACTGCAGTGTCTGACAGCGTACACTGGTCAAAGGCATTTTCACTGCTTCTAGCACAGGTGTTGGCTCAGTAACTGAAGGAGTGAGTAACTATCCACAGACTATGAGGTTGGCAAGGGCTACATCTTCTGTTCCATAAGGTTAGGGACTTTGTTCTAGTGGGTTTATGTCCTGGTGTCTAGCGTAGTGCTGGTACATAGTCAGATCACAGACCACATAACACATGTTGGAAGAGGAGATGAATGAACAAATGAAACATTATGCCCTGGAACATGTTCTCCTTAGCAAAGTATCTCTAGAATGGAAGAAAAAGTATCCAATGTATACACCCCTAATATGAGACAAATTCTTTATCGTTCAAGTGACGGCTACAACCCATTTATTGCACAGGAAGACGGGGAAAGGGGAGAGGGAGGGAAGGAGAGAGAGAGGATAGGGG
>CAUYON010045387.1:0-15923 GCA_963573935.1 Arctocebus calabarensis
CACCCCTCCCTCATTCTTCCTCTCTCTGCTCTCCCCTTCCTTCACCCCCACCGTGTCAATAATTGTCATTAATTGTCCTCATATCAAACTTGAGTACATGGGATTCATGCTTCTCCATTCTTGAGTTTCTTTACTAAGAATAATGTGTTACACTTCCATCCAGGTTAATACAAAGGCTGTAAAGTCTCCATTTTTTTTTAGTGACTGAATAGTATTCCATAGTGTACATATACCATAGCTTGTTAATCCATTCCTGGATTGGTGGGCATTTAGGTTGTTTCCACATTTTGGCGATCGTAAATTGAGCTGCAATAAACAGTCTAGTGCAAGTGTCCTTGTGATACAAGGATTTTTTCCCTTCTGGGTAGATGCCTAGTAATGGATTGCAGGATCAAATGGGAAGTCTAGCTTGAGTTCTTTGAGAATTCTCCATATTTCCTTCCAAAAAGGTTGTATCAGTTTGCAGTCCTACCAGCAGTGTAAAAGTGTTCCCTTCTCTCCACAACCACGCCAGCATCTGCAGTTTTGAGATTTTGTGATGTGGGCCATTCTCACTGGAGTTAGATTAACCTGGTAATTTTTATGTCTGGCTGCTTTCCTTGATTGTGAGTTTCTCTTTCTGGAAAGAAATCTGTAAAAATATATTAAGATGTATTATATTTGATGTATATTAACATGCTAAAGTGAGCTGTTGAAAAACAATATAATATAGTGAGAAAATAAAATCTTGAAACAGACAGCGCTAAGGTTCAGCCATAGCTCCTCCATCATTCATCTACTACGTATTACTATAGTCAGTGGGAAGTTGTGTCAACCCCTTCTTCCCAGGTGTTTTTCAGATACAACATGAGTATAATGACCTGCCCTAACATTTCATTAGGAATACATTAGAATGTATGTCCGTACTTGGCTTTATGTTCCCACGTGGTGTAAGCAGAATCAAGTACAACCACAAAGTAAATATCATTCTTCTATTGTTTTATATTTGAAGACAGTCTTGCAGGGAAGCACTTACTCTGTGTCAGTACGGTAAAACAGATAGTTGGAATAATTTTTCTTAAGAGTTCTGCATCACAACAACTGAATAGGAGAATGATTAAGACATTAATAAAATTAAGAATGAAATGGATAGGAGAGGTAATGATTATAGTAATGGTGATAAAGGGTTTTATTTATTGACTGCTTACTAAATATCATGTACTTTTCTCTGCGATTTTTATATGAATTTAATTCACTTAATATCTCTGTGTAATAACTACAAAGAAGGGATCTGAAGCACATACAACCAAATCATGGAAAGTCATGTAGAAATGTGATAATGCTTCAAGACTGAAAAAAAGGAGAAAACTTGGCATGAATATTATCTTCAATATCTGCAATGCTTACAGGCAAACTAAATTTTCACTTATATTTAGTTAAATACAATTCTGAAGCTTTATTCATCTTTTCCTTATCTCCTTGTTCAAACATTTGCAAGTTAAGATTGCGAAATGACATAAATTGGAAAAAGAGTATTCTGCATGCAATATTAAGTTATGAAATGAATGAAAGTTATATGAAACATGCTGTTATAGTATTTTATGTATTAGACCTTTCTCTTATAGATGTATGCTGCTTTCAATTAAAACATATGAGTCCATACTTCAATAGTGTATTTAGCTTACTTTTTCTGTTCCTATATGAAGCAACATCTCAATTTGAATTGATGCTGCCACTTATTATCCCAGAATCTGGCTCGTTTTTAATTACGTGTGCTAACTTAGAGTGAAATTTTCTGCATTCTAGTTATTTAGGTATATGTTGACTAGTTCAGAAAAATCTGACAAATATTAAAACTTCCTTAAATTCTTCATTACCACTTCTGCCAATGGTCATTTTGCTTCATTCGAATTACCGGCTATGTAATATGAAATTAAAAATTATGTACAGGTCGGGCTTAGCTTATATCATTTTTACTTTCTTCTTTAAGTTGGTGATATTATATTTAACCTAATGAACTAATGGTTTATTTCATGATGTCATAAAAAGCTATAAAATTTTACAAGAGTCACTCTCAATGGTAGAAAAAGCTAGTAACATACTTGTTTTTCATCTTGTGACTTGAGCAATAAAGAAAATCTAACAAAATGTGTAGGAGAGTATTCCACTTTCTACACTTGTATTATTACAGTTCAAATACAATGCTAATGTTAGGCCAAAAATGGAATTCATGCTTTAAGTTTTAATGAGGACAATTTAATTTCTGGAGTTGCCAACACACATTTTAACCTTCATCCAATTGAAAAAATTCTGTTTTATGAATACTTCAATATTTTCAATTATTGGTTAGGATCTAATTTCAAAGTCTTGAAATAATTTTTGATTTTATAGTTTCATACCAATAATGCAGCTGACTTGATTACCAACCTATGATTGGTATCATATCAATCAATTGGTATCATAGTATGTGTGGATTACGTATATAGTAGTAATCCATTTTGCTTTTAGTTTAAGTCTATGGAACTAGCCAAATAAATGTTTTATTATAAGATTTAATGTAGTCTTCAAAAATTCTTTCTGAAATTGACTAGTAAAATATTTCTTCTTGGTGGATGAAAAATATGTAGTACAAGATATACAAAAACAACTTGAGAAACATTTTCACCTGTTTATCATTTTTACATTTGTGTTGCAGATCCTTTGAAATTATTAAAAGGTTCTTTATACACTGTGATGCTGTACCTGAGCTATCAGGTTAACTGGATTGATGGCATTGCTAAGATGCTTATATTTTTTAGAATATAAAGAATTGTTTTTTTACTGTACCCTGGGAAATGTATGGGAAAATGTATTAAATAAAAATCCAGTATTCTGCTACCACAAGATATATTCTCTAACTAGACAGAGAAATTGCGACTATCCGATTTCACATGTGTAAGAAAAAGAATGAGCCCATTATGTACTCTGGAATCAGGATGGTGTTTTTCCCTCAGCACACACCAGTGGGATAGAGCACTCCAACCTTCACAGAAATGGAAAGATTATGCAGAAACTGTTGTGCTGTTCTAAATCCCATTTTCATCCTTCTTGCAAATGACTTATGTGAACGCTTGTATTTTTGTAAACTGTGGAAGACAGATATGAGAATAACTTGTGCTGTGCATTTTAAAAACAACAATATGAGAAAAATTGTTTTAGATATGAATAGTATTCATGAATTAAAGAAACACAGTAGCTTAGCTTAGTGAAGTTGAGTAAAATGGCAAAGCCCAGTGGCCTTGAAGACTGCAGAGGAGGGAGCTGACGTTTGCTTTGCGGTCCTGGCTCAGGTCCCCTATATGACTCTACGATCCTTGGCAATCTTGACTTCTGCCATGATCTTCAGAACCGTATATTTGCAAATGACTCCTACATCTGTATCGTTTTCTAAAAGCTGGTGTCTTTTCTTGATACCTGAATTGTGTGTTCAGTAACGTAGTCTATACCTTCTCCTAACGTACCTCAAACTCTACAAATTCAAACTCCAATAATTTTCTTTCCAGTCAAATCTGCACTTTTTAAATATCTATTTCAATGAATAGATACTTTCCTTGTTGCAGAAATAGAATCTGGGCGTCATCTGTGACGTGTGCTTTGACTTTAAAATTGCCGGATCCTGTCCACGCTTAGCTCCTACACCCAGCTGAAGTTTATTCCCATTTCTTCAGGCCCACTCCCACTGCCCTTATAAAGACTGTATTTGTTTGTGTGATAGCCCTCTGACTTGTTTTGCATAATTTAGGTTTTCTTCTTTTGACTTATTTTTCACAAAAGTATTTTAAAAATAATGTTATTCTCTGGTATAAGATCCTTCAGTGTTCCTTCATGCCTAACTCCAATCTCTATGACACTTTCCATAAGACTTCAATAGTGCCACTCTCCTTCGAATTGTGCCATCAATCACTTCCATCTTTTGGTATATTTCCATCTTTTGGCATGAATAATCCTTAAAAATAAAAGCTTTTCATGTATTCATATAACCAAAATATAAATAAAATAAAGGCCTGTGGTCTAGTATTTTAATGTATAATCCTTTGGTTGACTTTCTTCTCAACGTCATTCATGATACTCTTACTATTTTATTATTTTTTATTCCACTTATCTTATTTTCTCCTTTGTCTATGATTTCTTTTGATTTTGGCATTTTATTTTACTTTCTCTACTTCTTAACTTTGAAATGGATAAGAGAAACTAAGGGAATTTTAAGAAGTGATTTCCTTTCACAGAGCAAATCAGCAGAGATTGAGAGGGTATATAAATTGGAAGTATATTTGTTTGTTTGTTTGTTTGTTTTACAAATTAAAATCCAGGGCTTGTTTGTTTACTAAGTTTTCTTTCTTTTAAAAAAGTTTTATTGATACATTTGATTTATGTATTTGAAGCAATGTGTATGTATTTATACATATATATGTATTTATGGGGTACATGTGATGTTTTATTACATGCAGGCACTACGTAATGGTCAAGTCTCAAGGTATCTGGGGGCCTCCCATCACTTTGAGTATTTATCATTGTTATATATTGGGAGCATGTCAAGATGTCTTTTCTAGCTATTTTTAAAAATATAACACATTCTGTTCACTTTAGTCACCCTCCTCTGCTATTGAATATTATAAATTATTCTTATTTATCAATAGGTCTGTCCCCTCTCCCGCCCACATACCCCTTCTGGATACCAGCTCTTATTCTCCTCTCTACTTCCAAGAGATCAACTTTTTACTTTCCATATATGAGGGAGAACTATGTGAGGTTTGTCTGCACCTGGCTTATTTTGCTTAATACAATGGCTTCTCGTTCCTCCATGCGGCTGCACATGACATGATTTCATTCTTTTTATGGCCAGCTAGTATTCCGTTGTGGTTTACTATCTTTTTGTTGGGGTTCGAGGTCCTGGTTCCCTGAATCCAGTTGAGCTGGTTCAATTACACAGATGAGCTACAAAGTTTAACCCAGGCCCACCAGGAATTGAATGCAAAAGTGAGTGGAAACTAAAAATAAAACTGGAGCGGTATAGGCAGTGGGGACAGAAAGTACAAACAACTTCCACAAGTTTCAGGGGAACAGGTAGATTTTATTTAAGAAGAACAAAGAGAAAGTGTAGAGCACTTCCAAAGTGAGTTGGAAGCGGGTCCGTGTCATGGAGGGAAAAGACGAGACAGATGGAGACGCGAAGACCAGCAAGGCTGTAAATTCTCTCTTGGTTTCTAGTTGGCTACAAGTCTTTCATTGGCCTCTCTGTGCCTCCAGGCAGTGTTGCCCTTACCTACTGGTCATTGATTGTCTCTTTCTATTGGTTATTGGTTACTGGTTACTCTAAACCTGCATTGTTAAGGGCCCTCCAGACTCCCTGGTTCAGCAGGCCAGGTTTTCCTCCCAGGCCCCCTTGAGGTCTTTTCTGTGTGTCCCTTCTCACTTTTAGATTAAAATTTTATATATGCTAGATGTCATCCAGCTAGGCGCTGTATAAAATGAGTTTGGTGAGGTAATTTTAGGGCTTTACATTCCCTTTCCCCCCTATTCAAATGTACTTTGGGAAGTAATGTAATAGAGAAAATAGGGCAGAAGAAAAGTATGGATGGAAGAGGGAGCTGTCGAGACAGGGACACAGGCCGAATCTCAGTGACGCTGAGCCAGGCTGTGTGGCTGGAGCCCAGGCATGTTTGTTCCACCTCTGTGACTCCCCTTTCTAGACCTGCACTCCTTGTTTTAACACCTTCTACATCGCCCTTTCTGATAACATTCATTCAGCCTCTCACCCTGGGCCATCAGATCTCTGCCTGGCTTCTCCCATTTTGTTTTGTTTGTTTTGTTATTATGGTCATTTTACTACCAAGATGATTAAGCCAAAGATTAAAAAAAAAAAAATTCTAGTAAAAGTAAGGAACCAAACACCCAGAACTCCATACCCCAAACTACTTCCGAGAGGCCTGTTTTGTGACTTCAGGGCAGCTGGATGGGAAATGACACAGCAGGATTCCGGCCTGAACAAATGTCGGAAGCCCTTGCCTTTAAAATAATACCAGGAAGTACCTGTGCATGGAGGCTCACACCTGTAATCCCAGCACTCTGGGAGGCCGAGCTGGGTTGATTGCTTGAGCTCAGAAGTTGGAGACCACCCTGAGCATGAGCAAGATCCCATCTCTACTAAAAATATAAAAAACAAGCCAGGCATGTTGGTGGGTGCCTGTAGTCATGTCCCAGCTACTTGGGAGGCTGAGGCAAGAGGATCTCTTGAACCGAGGAGTTTGAGGTTGCTGTCAGTTTATGAGATGATATCAAGGCAGTCTAACCAGGGTGATAGAGTAATACTAGATCTTAAAAAAAAGAAAAAAAGAATAAGAAAACACTCCATGACTGCATTAGACAAAGTTTATTTGTTGTTCCCTCTTTTTTTTTTTTTTTTTTGAGACAGAGTCTCACTTTGTACTCCTTGGTAGAGTGCTATGGCATCAAAACTCCCAGCTACCTCAAACTCTTAGACTCAAGGGATCCTCTTGCCTCAGCCTCCCAAGAAGCTGGGACTACCAGTGCCTGCTCCAAAACCTGGCTATTTTTAGAGATGGGTCTCACTCTTATTAAGGCTGGTCTCAAATTCCCTGCACTAAAATGACCCACCCTTCTTGGCTTCTCAGAATGCTGGGATTACAGACATGAGCCACCGTGCACAGCCTGCTTTAGGCAAAGTTTGTATGGAGGGCTTCTGGCAGTAGCAAAAGAATCTACCTTAGATGATACTCATAGTTCAAGAGAACTGAGTATGCTTTATGCTAGGAATTTTTCAAAATGAAAAAGAGTGTTTTTTATTTGGCTTTGTGAACAAAGACAAAAGTGGCACCAGATAAGGCTGAGGGAACATTAATTGCTCTCAGGTCCCTACCGCCCTACCTAACTCACCATGATATAAACATGGCCTTACTAGAAAGCACCAATCATCTATCATTTTCTTTCTGTGCTTTAAAAAACAACAAAAGTAAATATTAGAGCTAATATTTATATGCTTTTTTTGTTAAATGCATACTCTTTTAAGGCTGGGCATGGTGACTCACATTTATAATCCCAACACTCTGGGAGGCCAAGGCAGATGGATTTTCTGAGCTCATAGGTTCGAGGCCAACCTGAGTGAGAGCGAGACTCCATCTCTAAAAATAGCTGGGCCTTGTGGTTCAAACTACTTGGGAGGCTGAGGCAAGGGGATCGCTTGAGCCCAAGAGCGTGAGGTTTCTATGAGCTTTGACGCCAAGGCACTCTACCAGGGAGGGACAAAGTGAGACTCTGTCTCAAAAGAAAGCATACTCTTTTAAAGGGAGGAAGCATTGTGCTTACTTCTTATTCTGTGTTTCTTAAATAATATAAAGGTTGAAGCCTTTTTCAAGGGCCATGCATTAAGAATTTTAACATAATACTGATCACAGTACAATACAGAAAGATGCCCATTTGCTATCTGAGGTGCAGTATTCATAGGTGTGAAGAATTTATTTGACTTTATACTCATATTTTATATTCTTTATTACTAACCAAATTTTATTTTATGATACATTGGCATTAAGGAATTTCATCATTTGCTCAGCTAGTAGAATTGTACAAGCAAATTTGGCTTTGTAATTTGACTCTGCAGCATGTTCTGTTTAAAATACTAAGTAGGTTATTCTCTAATTTCAATTCATTCATAGTTTATGGTAATGAAATTAAGTCTTGGAAGAGAATGAAACTAATCCTTGAGATAGGACCTTAAAATGTGCAGTTTAATGTTTTTTCCCCATTGAGCAAGCTATAAACTGTGAAATAATGTTTCAAAATCCAGGGTTTCCCCTCCAAGTCCTTCATTCACACACATAATCACCAGAGAGCCTCACAGGAGGCAAAGGCCTGATGCTATCAGGCGGATCCAGACTCTGCGTGTTACCCTCCTGTGCTCATAGAATCTAAATATGCACTTAAAGAGCTTATAACAGGCTGAAGATATTAATTTGTTTATTTCTGATCTGAGTTATGTTCCCTGAGGTTGCTTGTCATGCACAAGTTACTTCTCAGTCTCTGAGGAGTGGCGTGTGTGTGTGAGTGTGTGTGTGTGTGTGAGACAGACACACAGAAGTCTGCACCAAGTTATGCCAGCCATCTCCGTGGAGCAAGCAGGTGGCAAAGGGATAAAAGAACTGCAGAGAGGAATTTTATCAGGTCAAGATTTGAATATGTATTTCTCATTATCGTGTTTAATATTATTTTAGACAGTCTCCTATGCAAATTTTGCCTCTTCAGCTTCTTAAATCAACTGATAGATTGATAGCGTATATTGCACCAAGAAGAGAGGATTTTTTTTTTGTCAATTATATGCTTTTTTGAGAGTTAGTGGACTATTAAGGAAATAAAATCATGTTTTCTCTAAAGCAAGGCACTCAACTCCATTTTTCTTATTATGTACAAAAAATAACACTTACCAACTTTTTATTAAGTGCCAGGAACTGTACTAGCTGCATTACTTGTATTATTTCAATTAAGCTTTCCCATGTGGTAAGTACTATTATTATTCCCGTTTAGCAGATGAAAATATTAAGGCATAGAAAAGTGAAGTATGTTGCCCAGTCACAAATCTATGAACATGCGGGTGAGGGTCTTAAAGTTAAGCAATCTGATTCCAGACTACATACTTATATTATCTGCTCTATTGAGCAGCTGTTGTACATATTTTAACTCTCTTCTTTCCATTTTTAACCATATTATTTTTGAAAAAGATAAATGTATCTTTTTAGCAGATGCTGTTTTGTGTGTATAATTTATCTTTATTTCAGGTATACATCAATTCTAATTCTTAGCTGGATAGTCTGTTCCTTGGCAGTTTTGGGTTATGCTGTATTACTTGAAGTTATGAAATGTGTGTGTGTGGATTCAGATCATCTTTCCTCTTGTTGTTCTTATAGGGACTTAAGTTCACCACCTACCAGCTCTAGTATCCTTCTGCCTCCTTCCTTGAGAGTTTGTTTAGTTAATCAGTATCTCCAATTTGGATCTGTCTAAGATGATACAGGCCTAGCAAAGATTAAATTGTATTTTTGGTAGCCTTATAAATGCTTCTTTTTTTTTTTTTTTTCTAAAGACAAGTTTTAAAGAAGTCCTATTTATCACTAAAGAGGAAAATCTTAAGTATAGATGCAATTCTATTATGTAATACATTTTGAATAAAGGCAGTATTTCAAGAATATTCCTGGAGAGGAAAAGTTTAACTCTGGAACTGTTATTGTAAAGTGTAGAAATAGACGAGTTTTATATTTCAGTATGTGAATCTCATTTGCGTTTTGTGCTAGAAGAGGGGAGAGAGACTCGTGTCTATTGACTGAATAATGAAGGACAAGTTCTGGCATTGTAGGTTCTTACGTTCAATTTATAGACGAGGAATGTGAGGCTAAGGAAAATTCATGAAAGAATCTCAGCATTACCTCAATCGTATGTGGCTAAGCCAGAATTTAAGGATTGAGTCCTCACTCCATACATACTCCATACATGATCTTTCAAGAAAAGATACAGATAAAAGCTGTGGGTGAAGAGGAGAAGAAAGATTATCCTGGGAGAACTGAGATCAAATTAAGATCAAGCAAGATTTATAAAGAAGGATTAGCTTTGGCTCTTAGACTGAGATAAGCACCAGATAGAGATCTGCCAGTTGCTTGCAGAACTATACATTAAAATTGTTAACACATTGATTCGACGTCTTTTTTATAAATATTCACTGGGTTGTGGGAATGTAAATACTTTGATGACACAAATCCTGGACACAAAAGGACTGACACACTAGCTCTGAGAAAAACAAGGTATGCATTAAATAAAGAGAGGAATCAGCACCTGCTTACTTCTGTGCTTTGAAAGTTGCTGGGTAGCTAAAATAAATAATTTCAATCTTTTGTGGAACACCAGTTAGAAAGAAAGGACAAGGCTGTGCTTTGATGTTTAGGCACTGACATGGGACTGCTTTGAATTCATGTGCTGTGTCCCTCTACCACGGACAAGTCCCATGGACACGCAACTGACCGTCTCGTTCTCTCTCAGCAGTCAGTGGCTTCCTACAAAATGAGGGTAAAAGTAACACCGTGTTAGCAGGTTTTCTTTCCAATATTTAATTAAATGAGATAATGCATATCAAAACGCTTACCATGTCTAGATTACAGAAAACCCTCCATGTATGATACAATTTCTAAGACTTTTTTTTTTTAAAGGAATCTCATAACCCCGGTCCCTGCATTGACTGCCACCAACCACATGGTGGCAGCACAAATATTATCAGGGCTATTACTGAACAGAGACATTTACTCCCCCGCCCCAGGGGAGCCTGGAACGTGGTAGTGAGTGAACTATCCCAACAGCTGTTTTGAATCTGGTCTTTCCCCTTGGCTGGTGACTTTCTAATAAGACTTCCCTGATGCTGCTATTTTTTTACATTGAATTAAAAGGAGGAAAGTAGGAGATTAGCATGAATCAGGATGTGTTGGCCACGGAGCTGTAACCTTTGTATTTATCTTTTTTAAGTTTTTTAATAGTTTATGATCTAAACACTAAAACTTCACACATAAAAATAAATTGAGTTCAGTTGAATTAATTAGCTTGCTTGCCATCCACTTACAATGCATGTTAGATGTAGAAACTTGGGACATAGCTTTGTCTAACAGGTCAGTAGTAGTGAAACGCCAGGGGTGGGTATCCAGCAACATTGTGTTTACAATGTACCTTTAACTAAGGCAGATTTTCTAAATTTTTTTTTGGGCTGTGACATAATTAGTAATTTCATACACACTGTACCATATTGTGCTTAGCTATAAAAGGACTAATTTTGTTAAATTCTTATAAAGTGCTTTATGTGCATTTCATCCATTAATCTTATTTATTCACTGTAAGTTCATTTATTTAATAAATATTTGTTGAGCGCATTACTCAACATGATGTGCTATGCTAAGCAGTGGAACCACACATCCCAGGTGTGATACTCTGTAAATGCTTACTTTTCCTAGAAAGAGCTTTTAGTTTGAAGAATGGACAAATAAACACACCAGTACAATGCCCTATAGATAGACGTTGAGAGGAGAACTGCAGGGTGCGTTGGTAGAATACAAGATTGTCCCTGCCCGGGACTCCAGAATAAGAAAGGCTCCTCAGAGCACCAGAGGGACATTTAGGAATTAATACATTGAAGGGGAAGAATAGGAAAGGCCAATAGTAAAGCAACAGGAATACTAAGGAATAGCAAATACCCAGAAGCTTTATGTTATAAAATATAAGTGAGAGAATTCTGGGCCTTTACTTTTGTAGGGGGAGAAGGTCTTTTTAGTGGTTATGATGGACTCCGCGTTTACCTGTGTAATAATACTTCCCATGTTGCCCTGTAACTCTCTTTTAATTCATTGTCTCTAAGACTAACAGGATTCTTGAGGATGAAGACTGTCTTTAGTCACCTTCTTCTTAAGAGTTGAGCAAAGTGCCAAGCTCATAAAGGGCAGTCAGCGTGTGTCTAGGTAGATTAGCTAATTTCATTTCCTTATGATAGGCCTTGTGCTTTTTATTTATAAATGAGAACTATTGCTTTGGTCTATGGTCAGAGAGTAGACTTTGTTTAAAACGAGGTCACTATGACTTTGTTTTATTTGTCTATTGGCTATAAGCAATTAAAAATATGCCCAAAGATAATTTGCAACAACTTTTTATTAATTTCCAAAGTCAATTTATGAAGTTGATCTGCTTTATAAATGTTAATATGAAAATGCATCTTAGCACATTTGGCATGAGCAATACTTTTTTGGGGTTTTTTTTGTGTGTGTGTGCAGTTTTTGGCAGGGGCTGGCTTTGAACCTGCCACCTCCCATATATGGGGCAGGTGCCCTATTCCTTTGAGCTACAGGCGCTACCCGAGCAGTACTTACTTTTCCAAGTTTGCTTGCTTCATATTTTCAATATTTTTCTACATCCTATAGAGTATGTCTGTCCTTATTTATTCCTAGTTCCAAAATGGATAACATCTGTAAGAGTTTTGTGCTATGCTTGCATATGCAGAACATTTAGTGCTGAGATGAATTACTTAATCGCTGGCAATCTGACCTCCCTAGACACTGGTGCCAGGTACTGAGAAGAGCAAAGAATCCTTAGTGTAAAGAGAAAAGATAAGGATACCAGCATTATTGTGCACATACACAGCCCTTCTAGACAAGATCCTGTAAGTGGTTTAATAATTACATTTTATCCCTTCCAGCAACTATACTTCCCAGATTAATCAAGGGCACACTTTCAGGAATGTTGGCAATTCCTGGGTTTTTAAGAATAATTAACATTTCTTTGTTATAGCCCATCCCTCTTGTAACATGTTATTACTCTAAAGGGCTTTGAAGTAGCAGTTCCTCACGTAGCTTCAAAGAAGTGTCACAGCTGCCGAAGAAGTGTCACAGCTGCCGGCTCTCTGGACAGAAACAAAAAGAAACTCCGTGGAAACCAAACGAGCAAAAGTGAGCAATGCTAGTGCCCAGTGACTTTGGGAAGGGAGATGTTTCCTCTCTCTCTCTCTCTCAGATATATTGATAATGTAATTTATAAAATAAGAGACTACTATCTTACTAAACATTTTCTTGTTATTTGACAGAATTAAAGAAGCACTTCTGCTTACTAGAGCATTTCTGGAAAGGGATAGAAAAAAGAATGAGAGAGACTTTTGCTTATTTCAGTTTGGACAACCTCCAAAATTTTGAATTTCTGATATTTATCATCCTGCAGAAATTGAGGCAATGCAGTGCACACTTCTAAACTCCCACAGTTAGGCTACTCTCTCTTTAAGAATGACGAGTAAACACTCTAAGTGAAATTTCTGAACAGAACCTAGATCTGACTTATGGAAGAAGGAAGGAAGGAAGGAAGAGTCCGGTTGTTTTTAACAGTTCTTATGGCAATAATAGAGTGAAAACTTATTCACACTTTCCCTCAGCGGAGGCATTAGTCTGTTCATGAGGGATCTATACCCATGGCCCAATCATATCCCACTACAGCCCACCTCCAGCACTGGGGA
Organism: Arctocebus calabarensis; assembly: GCA_963573935.1. Taxonomy (NCBI): domain Eukaryota; kingdom Metazoa; phylum Chordata; class Mammalia; order Primates; family Lorisidae; genus Arctocebus; species Arctocebus calabarensis. The sequence goes on from CAUYON010045387.1 coordinate 13,049, forward strand.
TCAGACTTCATGTGAGATTTGAAACCAAACTATATTAACCACTTTTTGTGAATACCTTTGAACAAGTACTTTCAGATATATTTGAAACCAGGTTTCTAGGAAACAATAAATTAGCAGGTTCAATTTAAGATACAGAAAGAAATTAAATTAGGCCAATACCTATGAATGAAATATAAATAATTTACTACAGAACTTGACCCCCTCAAAAGTGCTTACCAAGAAATTTTCGTAACTAATTCCTATCCAAGGAATTGTAAACAATAATTTCTATTTTATTTAACTTCTTTTATACTTGATAAAATCATGGAAAATTTCCCAATTTATTTTATGAAGCAGAAAAATCTGCCAAATTCATGATGCCAAAGTTCAAGACTCCTCACGTGCCTTAATGAGAAACTATATTAATGATAAATATAGAAGAGTATTACTCTTTAAATATTAGCATGCTAGGATGGTGCCTGTGGCTCAAAGGAGTAGGACACCAGCCCCATATGTTGGAGGTGGTAGGTTCAAGCCCAGTCCTGGCCAACAGCTGCACACACACACAAAAAAAAATAAGCACGCTGATAGAAAATGGATTCTGTGTTCAATAATGTGGTGAAATATTACATTAAAAAAATTACACTAATAACTTTTAGCAGGTGTGCTCAAATTTCTAATTTGTTAAATTGCATTGTAATAGCTTAAGCATTAATTCTTACCAACACTTCCCATGTTTATTTTTATTATATCATAAGCAAGTAAGTTATTAACTGAAAGTCTATTTGGGTTTCTTCGATTCCTTTTCACAAAAATTTGGTATACTAGATCTTGAAATTTTCAGCTAGTTATTAAAATAAGAAAAATAATAAGTAGTTAAAATTATCATGGTGTTGATATCATACTACCATCTTCCTGCAAACCTGAGGGAATCAACTAAAAGATTTTTTATAAATAACATAATTCAATAAATATTGTAGTTAAAATATTATATTTCCAACTATAAATACTACTTAAGAGTAAATTTCATGGGAACAACTCTGTATCAAGTTGCAAAATTTTATATAGGAATTAATAAAAAAGACTTGACTAAATGGAGAACCACATCATTGAACAAAATGCTTATGAACAAAACAGTATTTCAAAATGGTTATTATTTCTAGAATGTAATCTATAAGTTAGGGTAAACAAAATATCATTTTTTAACTGAGACAAAATTATACTAAAGGTGGTCTGATTGAAAAAGAGTAAAAAAAGGGAGTAAAAGAAAGGGAATTTCACTTTTGCCATAAGCTGCTACAAAACTATGATCCTTTCAACCTGTGGTTTTGGTTTCACACACTGATGACAGTCAAGTAACAGGGCCCGGATGGATGTGAGAATCCATGATACAGTGACTTGACATGAAAGATCATTTCTAAGAACTGTTTTATTCAATAAATACACTGCTATAGTAAAAGTAGTTATTTTGCTTCATGTCTCTCCCTAGTCTATTTTAATATGTTGAAAATTTAAACATAAAATATAAGGTACTTTTTGGTCCTAGATCAAAAATTCTGGTAGAGGGACAGCCTTTCAAGGGATCTTCTTACAGCCACGTCTTATAATGAAAAAGGAATAATTTAAGACTTCTCTGCATTTAAAGAATAATGATTGCATAATTGGAGGGGGGAATTCTTGCAACATCTATTAAGAACTCTTATAAATCAGTAGTAAAATATAAAATTCAGAGTTGTAAACAGACAGGAATATTAATCAGTGTAAACTAGATTAGGCTTCGATAGTTAACTCCTAAACCCTGGAGTACTAACACAGTAAAACCTTATTTTCATTTATACTTTTTCTAGTGTTGGTAGACTATGAAGTTTTTCTTACTACACTCAGTCAGGAGCTCCCACTGACCGAGGCCCCATCTGGCCCACAGTACCGTGATCATCCGGCAGCAGAAAGGCAAAGACGTAACAGGCTCTTAAAGCTTTGGGTCAGTGGTGACATGTTTCTTCTGATCAAAGTTGGTTGGCTGAAGTGAACCACAAAGTCAAGCCTAACTCCCAAGGTGGCAGTGAGTAGTGTCCTATCATCCCCTAGAAGGAGGACCGCACTGTTTCTGAACAGCTCTAATGACCACCATGAAAACAGTACAATTGGAAAAGTGTCTGGCCTCATTAAGAATCAAAATCAAGGGGGGGAGGAGCCAAGATGGTGGTCTGTAGCCAGCTTTCTGCAGATGCTCCTGTCCAGAAGGAGAGTTAAAGGACAGAAATTTAGTGAGAAAACCAAGGGTTTGGAGCTGAGCCAAGAGACAAGGTCGAGGAATGCACTTCAACCCTGCTGGAGCGACCTGCGACCCCAAGGATACAAATAAAAGGTACAGAGCACATCACCAAGCAGACGGGAGTCCCCTCCCCCAAGAAAACAGCTTGCAGTATACACCATACCTCCATACAAACAAGCGAGCAGAGTTCAGATGTCCTCCCACTCTACCCCACGGGAGAGACCCTCTAAAAACCGAACCTCCTTCCCCTGTGCCGCGGCACTCTCCTGCCAGGCATAAAGCTGTATAAAACTGTATATATTCTCTACCTGCAAGTTGGAACTCCCGGCACTCCCCTCCACACTCACCCTGAGGTTTGGAGGTCTCTCCCCCACGGAGTCCAGATTCTTGAACACTTTCTCAAGGTGTGTGGACAGGGTGTGTGTTGCTGCTGGTCTGTGCCGTTCTCCCGGCTTGGGAGCGGTGAGAGAGTAAGCCGAAAAGCAGCTGGCCAGCTGGCTTTGCTAAATTTCGGCCACACCTGGCCCTCAGGGGATGACAGCAGAGACAAAGGGCTGAAGCTCGCAGATTAAGTCAGGACTATTAGCAGCCCAGTGTCTCCTCCACAGGGCAGAAATTCTG
>CAUYON010045388.1:0-14625 GCA_963573935.1 Arctocebus calabarensis
AGAGGAATTGTAGGATCGAATGGCAGGTCTATTTTTAGATCCCTCACTGTTCTCCAAACATCTTTCCAAAAGGAACATATTAGTTTGCATTCCCACCAGCAGTGTAGAAGTGTTCCCTTTTCTCCACATCCACACCAACAACTCTGGGTTGGGGATTTTGTCATGTGGGCTAATCTTACTGGAGTTAGGTGATATCTCAAAGTAGTTTTGATTTGCATTTCTCTGATGATTAAGGATGGTGAGCATTTTTTCATGTGTCTGTAGGCCGTGCACCTGTCTTCTTTGGAGAAATTTCTCTTCAAGTCCTTTGCCCATCCTAAGATGGGATCACTTGCTCTTTTCTTCCTAATACATTGGAGTACTCTATGTATTCTGGTTATTAACCCTTTGTCAGAGGCATAACTTGCAAATATTTTCTCCCATTCTGAGGGCTGTCTGCTTGCTATACTTACTATGTTCTTGGCTCTACAGAAGCTTTTTAGTTTGATCAGGTCCCAGTAGTGTATTTTTGATACTGTTTCAATTGCCTGGGGAGTCCTCCTCATAAAATATTCACCCAGGCCAATTCCTTCAAGAGTTTCCCCTGCACTTCCTTTTAATATTTTGATAGTTTCATGTCTTAAGTTCAAATCTTTAATCCAGTGAGAGTCTACCTTAGTTAATGGTGAGAGGTGTGGGTCCAGTTTTAGTCTTCTACAGGTCATCAGCCAGTTCACCATTTGTTAAATAGGAAGTCTTTTCCCCACTGAATGTTTTTAATTGGCTTGTCAAAGATTAAGTAACGGTAAGTAGCTGGATTCATTTCTTGGTTCTCTATTCTGTTCCAAACATCTACTCTGCTTTTGTGCCAGTACCATGCTGTTTTGATCACTATTGATTTATAGTAGAGTCTCAGGTCTCGTAGCCTGATTCCTCCTGCTTTGTTTTTATTTCTGAGTAATGTCTTGGCTATTTGAGGTTTTTTCTGATTCTATATAAAACGAAGTATTATTTTTTCAAGATCTTTAAAATATGACAATGGAGCTTTGATAGGAATTGCATTAAAATTATATATTGCATTGGGTAGGATAGACATTTTAACAATGTTGATTCTTCCCAGCCATGAGCATGGAAGATTTTTCCACTTGTTAACATTTTTAGCTATTTCTTTTCTTAAAGTTTCATAGTTCTCTTTATAGAGATTTTTCACATCCTTTGTTAGGTAAACTCCCAAATATTTCATCTTTTTGGCACTTCCTCTTGGAATGATGTTTGGAGAACACTTAGAGATCTAAAAATAGATCTGCCATTCTATCCTATAATTCCTTTATTAGGTATATATCCAGAAGACCCAAAATCACATCATAATAAAGATATATGTACCAGAATGTTTACTGCAGCCCAATTCATAATTGCTACGTCATGCAAGAAACCCAAATGCCCATCAACACACGAATGGATTAATAAATTGTGGAACATGTGTACCATGGAATACTATGCAGCCTTAAAGAAAGATGGAGACTTTATCATTTTCATGTTTATATGGATGGAGCTGGAACATATTCTTCTTAGCAAAGTATCTCAAGAATGGAAGAAAAGGTATCCAATGTACTCAGTCCTACTATAAAGCTAATTTATAGGTTTCATATGAAGGCTATTACCCAACTATAACACAAGAATATAGGAAGGGAGGGGAGGGGGGAAGTTGGGGTGGAAGGAGGGTAATTGGTGGGGCCACACCTATGGTACATCTTAGAAGGGTACAGGCAAAACTTACTAAATGCAGAATACAAATATCTTCATACAATAACTACAAAAATGCCATGAAGGGTATGTTAGGCAGTTTGATGAAAACATTTCAGATTGTATATGAAGCCCATACATTGTACCCCTTGATTGCACTAATGTACGCAGCTATGATTTAATAAAAAATAAATAATTAAATAATTTTTAAAAAGAGAGAAAGAAACAAAATACTTCCAGGAGATTGGAAGTTCTCTTATAAATAGCATACATTGGATTTACATAAATTCCCCTCAGGCCAAGTTCCCTGCCTAAAGGAAAGAAGAATGGATTTGAGATCTTTTTTCCACAACTAAACTTTATCTACATTCATTTTGTTTAAGGTCAGGTTGATAATAGGTGGAGGACACTTTCAATGCACTCATTTGTAATTAAAATAGTTTGCAATCCATTGTGCTTATAGAATTTGGATGAAATTTCCAGTGTATGTATAGTCAGTAAGTAGAATTCAGAAGAGTTTTTGCATATTCCTTTAACCTAGGAAGGTACAAAATGACAAGGTATTTCCAGGCAGAATAGATAATAAACAGGTGGGAGTATAGAGGGGTGTACAGTTACATTATTACACTTATGTGGCCTATTAATATGTATTCCAAGGAGCCATGATAAGCCAAATACATGCTCACTGAATATTTGAAATTCCTTTCAGAAAATTATGGAATTTTTGTTATTTGCAAAAAGACATTCTCAACCTCCCCTACCACTGTGATAATAACTTAGTCTTTGGGTCTAGCTGATGTCTTCTCCGACCTTTCATGGACTTCCCTTGGTAGTCAAGTCTGTTATCCAATTATTAGAAATATTAAAAAACCTTTGCCTCTAACATGTAAGTTTAAAGTACATTTTCTTTAGTTCTAGAGCACTGATCTTTCCTCTACTGTATTCAAAGATTGCAACTAACTCCCTTACTTCATTTATACATTTTATACTTGAAGTTATCAACCTTGATCAAGTGTCTACTAGCCATCTTTTTGTGGCACCTAGAGAGAGATGCTGCCCTCTCAGTATTTCTCTACATTTTATCATTCAACCTTTTCTGTCTGTTCTGCCATCCTTTCCCCTCCAGGTTTTTCTGCTCCTTTCATTAACCTGCAGGAGCTTGCTCTGCAGCACAATATCCCTTTGATTGTCACAGGAGGACTAGGTGTCCCTTACGATCATCGATCATCGGTGGGGAGATCCTTTATCATCTAGTCCTTGTATTTTGACTCTACCAGCTGTGTGTTTTTCTTTCTCTGTAATGCAAGTGATATTCTGCATTGATTTAAGTGGTTGTAACCCCCCTATCACATTCCAAAGCTATTCAAAATTGTTTTTCCCCTCAGGCTAAAATTCCGTTGGTCTTGAAAAGGAAATGTGGGTGTTTCATAATTTTAACCTTGTTCCTAAGGTTTTATCTGAGTAAAGTTTGTACCATCAGAATGTTAACTGAAGGGAGGGTTATTTGAAGAATAATAAATTATTCTGTCTCAATTCTGTCTTTCTTAGGTTATCAGGAGTTTTTTTTTTTTAATGAGGAAAAATTTATAGTTGTGTAGTATAAGTAGGTATTGAGTCAAGGGTTATAAGAGAATTGGGTTAAGAGCAATAAGAATTAAAAATACTAACTTTGAACTGTTTTTCCAGAGATGAAGATATGTTTAAAATGATATAGCTATACTCATTTCCCTGGTCAGCTGTGTAACCAAACCTGTGTGTAGTTGCTTTAAACATGATATCTGTAGTACATATAATGATTGATAATCTGACTTAAGGAGTTATCCTTATCAAATCCTGACATCACCACTCAGTAGATAGGTGGAAGTTATTTGACTTTTCTAAATGTTTTGTTCCTATTCCATGAAATTAAATATAACAATATCTATTTCCTGGTGTTATTGCAAGGGCTTAATGACATCATCATGTAAAACATGTTTTACCACATTGGAATCACTTAATAATGATTGCCATATTTATTCCACGCTTATAGTGAACAATTGCTATTTTGGTTGCCCAGGAGTTGTATGTTCTTATGCGAAGAAATCTTTTTGGTTTGTTTGTTTGTTTTTTGTTTTGTTTGGTTTGGTTTTAAGGCAAGCATGAAGCAAGGTTTAGTAAGGAAAAGGAAAACAGGCTTACAGAGAAGGAATGCTTACAATGCAGGATACGTTTGCGGTAGAGAGAAAATGGGCCTCCATTGCCAGGGCAAGTAGGCAAAGAAGCTGGGACAATCTTAAAAATGAAAATCTTAAAAATCGAGGATAAAATGTCTGACCCAGAGATGAAAAGAAGTGGAAAATAATTGTGTTTTCACTTTTGAAAGTAATAACATCTTTGCTTGAGATTGACATGACAACATTCTATAGGTCAGAGATTAGAAATGTTAGCCACAGTGAAGATTCTAAGGCAGCAAAATGCAAGGCCCATTTCTCATGGGAGTGTTCTGCAGGGTTATGAGGGTTTCTTATTCCTCAGAACTTTCACCTAACTCCTTAGCTCAGAAAGACATCCTGATTCTGCCTGGGCTTCCTGCCTCTGTATGAAAACTCACAATGGACAATAATTCGACAGCCACTCTGAGACTCACCCCATTTGTTTCTTGTCTATAAGGGATCACTGTCATTTGTTGCCTGATGTCTGGATCTTGAGTGATGTTTTCCTCATGTTTTGTACATCCTTTGATGTTTCACTGGGGAGAGAAAATCTGAGTGGTTAGAGGTGGAAGTGGGTGATCTAGTTTTAGGCAAATGTACAAATAATAATCAAGAAATTATATGGTGGGGTGGCGCCTGTGGCTCAGAGAGTAGGGTTCTGGCCCCATATGCCGAAGTTGGCGGGTTCAAACCCGGCCCCAGCCGAACTGCAAAACAAAAAAATAGCCAGGCATTGTGGCAGCCGCCTGTAGTCCCAGCTACTTGGGAGGCTGAGGCAAAAGAATCGCCTAAACCCAGGATTTGGAGGTTGCTGTGAGCTGTGTGACGCCACGGCACTCTACTGAGGGCGATAAAGTGAGACTGTCTCTACAAAAAAAAAAAAAAAAAAAGAACTTATATGGAACACTCCCATAAAAAATGGGCCTTGCACTTTGCTGCCTCAGAATTTCCACTGTGGCTACAATTTCTAATCTCTGACCTCACAGAGTGTTATCCTGTCAATCTCAGGCAACAATGTTATTACTTTCAAAAGTGAAAACACAATTATCTTCCCCTTCTTTCGTCTCTGGGTCAGACATTTTATCCTCGATTTTAAGATTTCCTGACTATTCTCTGCTATATATAAATATATATTATATTATATATATATAATTATATATAACATATAACAATATTGTAAAATACATATTATAAATAATATTTTTTTTTGTATAAACAAAGTTGGTTTCTATTATGACATTCAGATACCAAAAGAGAAATTACACACTGCTGATTAAGGCTTCAGCTGCAATTGTAGGATTGTATTCCCTACTTGTCTGTTAGGGGCCTGGATTCAAAATTTATTAAACAAATACTGTTTCCCAAATATTCATCTGGAATTCTGAACTCCATTGTCTGTTGAGGAGAATAGCTCTATGATAATCTATGTTAATATAATTTAATTTAATAATAAATTTAATAATTTTGAAATAAACGTATTTTAAAATAAATTTACTTTACCATTAAATATTTTGTTTATACCTTTCCATAGTGCTATTTGGTTCTATTTAATTCACATATTGCTTTGAATTAACAGTAGATATGAAAGAAGAATTTCTTCAATACCGTAGTACCAGGATATCTAATAATGTCTTGGACTTTTTAAAGAATGTAAATACCAGCGATAGATTACAGAAAGACAAAAGAAACAAGCTTACCATGACAAACATTTTTAATAAAACAGTGGTGATTTCAGTGGAAAGACTATTGAAGTGCTGTTCTCTTTCTCCTAAACTTTCCAATTATATCCATTGCAGAGGTGAAAAATGTTCATATCTTATTTGAAGAGAAGATTCATTTTTTGACATCACCATAATTAAGCTACCCTAAATCATAAGAAGGCACAATTACTGAAAAGCGAAATCTAGAACCTGCTTAGAAACCTGCATTGGTTCCTTGATTCTTTTTTTAATTTAAATTAAATATGAGGGTACCAATGGTTAAATTACATTTTCTGTGTTTCTTAGGTAAAGTTCAAGTGGTAGATGAGATCTTGACCTAAGGGGTGTGCTGTATACCTTTACATTGTGTATATTAGGTGAGAGCTCACCAACCCCCATCCTTCTTCCCCTTTCCCCTTTTTCTGCTTTCTCCTCCCCCATTTGAATTCAGTTGTGTTTTTCTCTTGTATGGGCGTGTATTTGTTTATCTATTAGTTTCATATTAGGGTAAACAGATGCTTACTTTTCCATTTTTGTGATACTTCACTAAGAAGAATGATAGGACATTTGCACTACAATCTTTGTTTCAGCTTGATTCACAATCACCAAAGACATGAAATTAACCCAAGTGTACATCAACACATGATTGGATTAATAAACTGTAGTTCATGTATACCATGAACTACTATTTGGACATAAAAGATGGAGCTTTACATCTTTTGTATTTACCTGGATGAAGTTGAGGCTCATTGACTCTTAAAGAATTAAGTCAAGGGTGGTTCCTGTGGCTCATCGAGTAGGGTGCCGGCCCCATATACCGAGGGTGGCGGGTTCAAACTCGGCCTCAGTGAACTGCAAAACAGAAAAATAGCAGGGCGTTGTGGCAGGCGCCTGTAGTCCCAGCTACTAGGGAGGCTGAGGCAAGAGAATCGCCTAAGCCCAGGAGTTGAAGGTTACTGTGAGCTGTGTGATGCCACAGCACTCTACCAAGGGAGATAAAGTGAGACTCTGTCTCTACAAAAAAAAAAGAATTAAGTCAAACTCCTTGGCCTAAAATGAAGTCATCCAGTTTTGGGTCTTGTTGTTAGACCTGGTATACAATCCTAACTCATGTATTCTCAGACTATGGGCATTTTGTTAATCATTCGGCCTCTCTTATTCGTTATCTTTAAATTGGTTTTATGGTTATGTTTGAAATTACATAAAATAAAGCTCAATAAATAGCATTGAGTATTATTTTTTACTCTTATTCTACATAAGTTTTTCCCAAATACCACTCCATGGTTGCAGAGCATGGATGCATATTCTTTACAAAAATAACTTCTAAGGGTTGTGGCAGTGTCAAGATTTCAGTACAAAATGAAATAGTGATCTTCATATCCCTCATTTTTTTTAATCTTTTATTTCTTGTATATAAATTATTCTACCCCTTTTAGGAATATTTAGCTCATTTCATGCCTATTTCAAAGGCTCCTCTGTGATTCACTTATTTTCTAGTAAAATATTTATCACCGGTCCCCATAACTACTTTCTTTTTTTCAACTACTCTTTAAAGTTTAAGTTTGCTAATGACTACCTTGTTGAAACATAATAAACATAAAAATGACCTCATCACTCATCAATCTTTAAAATGTGACCTTTATTTCTATTTGCTTATTATTTGGTCTACTTATTTCAGTATTTTCCTCAATCGTATGGTTTATTTTAATTATTAAATTACTAAACAGAGGTATCTGTGTACAGTCTTATTTTAAAATAGGGTAAAAGGCTCTAATATTCCTAAAAGAACAATAACTCCTATTTCTTACTATAATGTCCAATGCTTTTTAGTTTTTGTTCAACTTCTATATGATAATATGCCATTAATTTCAAAAGAATAAAAGATACATGTTTGCATTAGCCTAATTCAGTCTCCCTAATAAATAGAGCAGCAACTAGAGTTAGAAGAAGAGAACTGTCTACATAAAGACTACATTAAGAAACATTAAGAGTTCATTAGGTATATACTTACAATTAAGAACTGATACACATTTAAAATGTAAAACAACAAACTCAAAAGGAAAAGTTAAGCATTTGTTAACTTACATTTATTTTACATTTCTGCTTTTATTTTGTGTAATTTAGAACTTTAAAAAATTAGTGTTTCCATACTGTTTTGTATCAATTATTGAAGAACTTTGGCTAAAACTTGTCACCCAATATTTCTGATTACTTCCTATGATGCATCTCTAGAGATATATGACTGCAAACTACCTAGAATTCTACTGAATAATGGTCTCTCATGAAATGTTGTATTTGAGTAGACATTATTGGTATTTGAAGGTAGCATAACATAGCTCCTCAAAGCTTTCAATTATAAATAAACACCATTAAACATTTACTATATGTAAGGTATCAGCCCAGGTATTGAAACAAAATGGCCATTGCCTTTAGGCAACTGAAGATCTACTTGTAGAGACACACATGTACACAAGTGAAAATAATTAATTTATTGGCTGTCTACTCTGAGCCAGCTGTAGTCCCAAGCTTGTAGTAAATAATATAGGAAAAGCCTACAGAATTTTATGGAATGGATTATAATGTCTACATGAAAAGTGTGACTGGCTCTTTGGAAGTGAATTGTGTGAATATCAACAGAAATGTGTAGTTAAAAAATGCAATATATAAGTTTTGACAATTACATTCACAAACTTACCACCATGCACTTAAAAAAAACTTGGTAAAGTTTCATAACCTTGGCGTATCAATGGCTAAGAGCTGCGTTCATGTTGATGTGCAGTGGTGTCCTGCTGAGTGGCATTCACTATTGTGATTGCATGTTTTTGCACTTTATACAATGACAGCTCTGATGGCTATTCCAAAAAAAAGAGTTCCAAAACTGTTTTGAAGGGTGGGCTGGGCACTGGCATCAATGCATAGCATCCCAAGGGAAATACTTCAGAGTTGACCATAGGGATATTCAGCAATGAGGTATGTAACACTTTTTCTAGGATGAATTCATGAACTTATTTATCAGAACCTGTATGAATATATATATAGTTAATAAAAATATTCTACAATGGAGACCTAGAAGAGGTGCATATAATATCTGAGATATTATCTCCTATAACATTTATCATTCAACAATTCATTAAATTCACCATTCTTAAAAGAAAATACAATGTATCAGATTTGGAACTTTAGACTGAAACCAATATAGGAAAATTACTTAATCTAACTAAATTTGTATTTCTTCACCTATAAACTAAATAAAATAAGGGTGTCTAGCATCTATAATCATTGGGGATGATGAAATTATCAGACAGAGCAACTGTTCACCTGCACACATATTTTTAAGTTCTTAAACCTTTGTGGTTTCATTTTATAATTTCAAGATCCTAAAATAATTTTTAGAATGACAGGTCCAAGCCACTCTATGCCACATGAATCAATAACATTTCTTTCAAAAGATGAGAGTTAGTAAGAAATTTTTGTAAGGAAAACACCATATTGTCTATTAAGAGAGTAATCTGTAAATTGCATCCATAAAAAGCATTCTTAATTGGCCTTTTGTAGGCTAATCAAGGAATTTAGGTTAATTCGATGAAAGAAGAATTATTTGCCTTTGTTTAAAGATAAGAAAACTAAGATTTGGGGTGCTTAGATGAATTGTTTGAAGTCACATTGCTGTTCAGGGGAAAGCAGAGATTTGAACGTAGTTTAAACCTTCTTCAAAAGATTATACGTGAAATTCTGAATTTGAAGGTTGATAGACTGTGAATATGTGCTGCCCAGATCTCTCTTAGAAGAAAGATATGCTGCCCCAGTTGCTAGAAGTGTCAACTTTCAGGTGTCAGCTAGGGCCCCTCAGTGGCTGATAGTCCCTTTACCCATGGCCAACCCTTCACAGTCTATCCCACATCCAATGAATTATGGAGGAAAATATTGTTCTAGCATTCTAGCCTAAGATGAGACAATTCTAATGTGCTATTTTGTTTGTTTGTTTGAGACAGTCTCACTTTGTCAGCGTGGGTGGAGTGCCATAGCATTAGCTTAGCTCATAGTAACCTCAAACTCTTGGGCTCAAAAGATCCTCTTCCTCAGCCTTCTTAGTAGGTGAGACTACAGGCACCACCACAATGGTGGGCTACTTTTACTATTTGTAGTAGAGATGTGATCTTACTCTTGTTCCGGCTGGTCTTAAAGTTAGTGGGCTATTTAAATTGCACAGTTCCTTGGGTTCTGAGTAGAGGATCTTAGCTTATCCATGCAGAACTGACTTCTTTCACAACCTAGACCTTCTTCCTCCTCCACTCTTCCATGAGTTGATTCAAAGGGTGCTACCTAGAACGTCATGAGCCCTAAAGTCAATCTGAGATTTGTCACCTGGAGAACTCAATCTGCAATATAGGAGGACAGTTAGAAAACAGTCTGTAGTACCTTTTGCACCATCCCTTAGTTTCTCCAATCATTTTAATTTTTGTGTTTTTAGAAGAGCTGCTTTAATGCTAAGTTGTCAAATAATATTTCTGATGCTATGTTTTGATCTTACAAAAACATACAAGTTTTAAAATTCTTTATTTATACTTAAGAGTAAAGCAATAGTCTTCCCTCTACAATAGACATCTTACTAAAAAGTTTTAGTGAGAGTATTTTTGTGAAATAAACCATATCTAGTGACTTAGGTATAATGGATGTACTTTTATTAAATAGCTGATCTAAAAAGCTGAGTTATGTTTTGCCCATGCAGGTAACTAGTTTGGTGACCCAGGACTACTAACTAACTTTTTCTTATCGCCTTATCCCCCCAAATAGGATGTTTTATACCTGATTCTTTAGTCCCTTTGAATTCCCCAAATATTTAATTTTTACTTTGGTTAATTTCCAGTATGAAGCCTCTCTACTCCTTTTAGTCTTTCTACGAAGTAGTTAATTGAACTGTAAACAATTACTTAAAATCCCTAGTAGAGTCTTAAAGGAACCTTCCAGTGAATCTTTTGTAGTGTAAATAATCACCTATTAATTTAGGTGTTTTGTAAACTCAGACTCCATTGGAAAATTCTACTTACATGGCTAAGAAAACTTGACCTTTTCGAGAGGTATAGAAGTAGCTTCTAAAAGTAGTCACTTTTAAAAATGTAATTTCAAAGGTGAAAAATCGCATTGTATTGAGATAACATTTTTACCATTTTAACATTCCTTGCCTATAAAAATTGTTTTATTTGAGGATGTTTATCAGTTTTTGTGCCTGAGAATACTTTTTCTTACTAGAATTTCTTTAGAATTTCTGAGCTGTGTCAAAGGAAATTAGTTATACATGTCCTTAAAAATAGCTTAGGCATTCTTAGTACCCTCTGAAAACATAAAAGTACACAGAACTTTTATTTTCACTTCTTTGGTAGCAATGTACACTGTGCATTATTTCTTCAAATGAAATTACATAAAATTATTATTTTTCCAAGTTATGTGGGAGGAAATATTTATTCTATCTAGTAATCTGGGCTCAAGCTAAATATCGAAAGTGATGATGCATGATGAAACATGAAGTTTTAAACAAACAAAGAATGAGTAAATAATGAAAAATAAATGCTTCTAAGGGACATGTGCTGTATATTTGGGACAAAATATAAATTCAAACTTTAAAAAAATCATAATTTTTAGGATATCACAGTGACAAACAGAATGTAAAAATTATTGTGTCTGTGAAGTTTTAGGTCACCAGTCTAGATATCCTGAAAAGATCAATTTAAGAAGTCTGAATATATCCATCTCCTTTCCTGGAAGTATGTAGACTGCCCTCATCATAATTAATGTTCTCCTCTTCTCCTCATGGAACTTTGTTTTTGTGTGCATTGAATTCAGTTCCTTCTCTTTCTGTTACATATTATTGTTTATGTATTTCCTTCCCTTATCAAGTTGTCAATTTTTGAGAGTAGGAGTTCATTCACTTCAGAGTCCATTAAAATCTGATTGCATAATGATTCTCTGAGAGTAATCGCAAAATAAGTATCAGTTGAAAATTACATAAAGTCTATCCATAAAAGTATTTCCATGCACTATTTTTTTAAGTAGTAATATTTTATCCACTAACAATCAGAAAGAAGTTACCCCATAATTCTAGTGATAGAATATTTGTAGCAATGACACCTGTTGTAACTCTGGGAATCATGTAGAATTAAAAGTCAAGTCAGAGAAAAAGTAAGAGGCATAACTGTTTTTTGGTAACTTCTCATACTGCAGATGATTAATTCTTTACCTGGAAGTTTTAAATTGTAATCTCTTCTAGTAAGACAAATATTCAAGTTCATAATAGAACTCTTTGAAACTTGGTATATTAATTCCGGAATTCCTTTTGAAATGTGAAGGGTCATAAATAGAAACACAACTATTCTTTTACCTGATCATTGGACAAACTGAAATGGGAAAGATACAATTTAAAAAATAACTCCTGTCCTAATGCTTTTTCTAGCTTGTATTATACCTTCCTTTTCCTTTTTTGGGGGTAGACAGATCTCTTGCAGATCCCAATACTTTTTTTAAACAATTGCTGCATGAAAACTATTTCATCTATATGTGAAAAAAAACTAATGTCATGTAAATCAAACTTTTTACCTCTCTTATCAGCTCAACCTATGCTTCCCTTGCCCCAGCCCCAATAAGGAGAGGGATATTATCTGTCCTATCTTTGTCCATTTGCTAGACTGCTTCTGACTCATCTAGGAGGGGGTGAAGTATTTTGAAGATACTGGTGGTATGGGAATCTTGCTGTAGGCATGTTTTGTGTGACAGTTCCCCAAACAATATGTGTCTTTTGAGATATTTTTATTTGCTCTTTTGAGAGCCCAGTCTTTTGGGACTCCCAAGTGCATCTTTTGCATGAGTGATAGATAGACTGTGTAAGCAAATTCTTGTAAGGCTCCTCAGCTTCTGTGTTCAAATGCTGTGTCCTAAAGACATTTTTTCTTCTAGGGTTCTCCGTATCAGCATAACCCTTTAGCTGAGGTTATTGGAAATTATTTATAGTCTCTAATTGTGACATAAGGAAACTATATAATTTTATTCTAAAGTGGAATATTTAGAATAATGTAAACTATTACATAGGAAATATGCCCGGTATGATTTCAAACTTGTAAGAAATATATATAGACGTTTGCATAAACCACTAAAATACATTCTCATGAATATATTGAAAATCTTTACCTTTGAGCAGTGAGATTACAAGAGATTTTCATTTCCTCTTTTGTGGTTTTCTATATTTCCCAAATTTTCTGTAATAAGCATTTATTACTTTGGTAAAAAGAACAAGAATGAATGTTTTTTTAAAACATTATATTGTAGAGAATTTTAAAGTAAAAACATGAAGGCTATTTTAAAAGACACTATTGCAGTAGTGTCTGATGGAGGCAGCAATGGCCCTAAT
The DNA here is from genome assembly GCA_963573935.1 of Arctocebus calabarensis. Lineage (NCBI taxonomy): Eukaryota > Metazoa > Chordata > Mammalia > Primates > Lorisidae > Arctocebus > Arctocebus calabarensis. The sequence goes on from CAUYON010045388.1 coordinate 13,014, forward strand.
AAAAAAACTTGAACAGGTAATGCTAGACCTCATTTTAGAGGTAATTTCTAAGGCATGGGGAGAGATGAATAGTGTCTTCTTGAAATGCACATTTACTCAGAACCTGAAATGTACCTTTCTTTGAAATAAGGGCCTTTGTAGATATAATTAAGGCAAGGACTTCAAGATCAGATAAACTTGAATTTGACTGGGTCTTCGATTTAGTGACTAATGTCTTTATTAAAGAAAAGAAATAGATTTGAGACACATGAGAGTCAGAGAGTTAGAGACTGGAGTTATTCAGTCCTAAGCCAAGGAACAGTAGTTTCCTCAACTACCAGAAGAGAGGAAAGAAGATTGGAACAAATTCTCCCCCACAGTGTCTATAAGGAGGCAACACTGCTGATACAGTGATTATGGACTTCTGCCTTCCAAAACTGTGAGAGAATATATCTCTGCTATTTTAAGCCTCCAGATTTGTGATAATTTGTTACAGAAGCCTTAAGAAATCTTTATGAGGGAGGAGCCAAAATGGCAGTCTGTAGCCAGCTTTCTGCAGATGCTCCAGTCTAGAAGGAGAGTTAAAGGACAGAAATTTAGCGAGAAAGCCAATGGTTTGGAGCTGAGCCAAGAGACAAGGTTGAGGAATGCACATCAACCCTGCTGGAGCGACCTGCGACCCCAAGGATACAAATAAAAGGTGCAGAGCACATCGCTAAGTGGACAGGAGTCCCCTCCCCCAAGAGAACAGCTCACAGTATACGCCATACCTCCATACAAACAAGCGAGCAGAGTTCAGATGTCCTCCCACTCTACCCCACGGGAGAGACACTCTAAGAACAGGACCTCCTTCCCCTGTGCCGCGGCACTCTCCTGCCAGGCATAAAGCTGTATAAAACTGCATATATTCTCTACCTGCAAGTTGGAGCTCCTGTCACTCCCCTCCACTCTCAGCCTGAGGTTTGGAAGTCTCTCCTCCATGGAGTCCAGATTCTTGAACACTTTCTCGAGGGGTGTGGACAGGGCGTGGGTTGCCGCTGGTCTGTGCTGTTCTCCTGGCTTGGGAGCGGTGAGAATAAGCCGAAAAGCAGCTGACCGGCTGGCGGCTGGCTTTGCTGAATTTCGGCCACACCTGGCCCTCAGGGGATGACAGCGGAGACAAATGGCTGAAGCTCGCAGATTAAGTCAGGACTATTAGCAGCCCAGCGCCTCCTCCACAGGGCAGAAATTCTCTAAACTTGCTCTGTTCTATCAGCTTTTTCATCTACTTTACATCAATCAGGGACAGGGCTGGAATTGAGTGAATCGCCCAAGCCCCCATCAAGTATCCAGGTTGTTAGGCCTCACCTCCCCCCCGCCAACACCGACACAACTGGTGGACTGGATGAGGAGCCACAGAGCCCCGTGTGACCTAGGCAGATGCAAACCTCTAGAGCATCTGCTCATTGGAGGGAACTGGACCACAACCCTGCAGGGTTACCAGACAATGGGTGCGACAGAGGGGCAAGGCAGGGAAAGAGGCATCAACCTTCCCAGGCTAATTTACTGGCTTGGGGGGGCCTCCTGAGCCCACAGAACACTGGAGTGAGTTATACTAAAGCTGCCAGCAGACTTCAGCTGTCTAGTCGCCAGA
>CAUYON010045393.1:0-23152 GCA_963573935.1 Arctocebus calabarensis
TAGTGATCAAGAAAATGCCATGAAGGCTATCTGTAACAGTACGATCAAAATATTTCTGATTGTATATGAAGCACATTGTGCCCTATGATTGCACCAATGTACACAATTATGATTCAATAAAATTATAAAAAAAAAAAAAGACTTAGGGAAGTTGACAAAGCAATGCCCAAGAATAATAAAACCAGTAACTAGTGGGGCTGGAATTAAACTTGGGCAGCCTGAGGTAGAGATATAATCAAATTCATATCATTCAACAAACATTTAATTGATGCCTATTGTTTGCAATGCAGGGAGTTCAGTTTTTCTCCTTTTTGACTTTTTGTTTAGTCTCTATCCAGGGATATTTAATGACAGAATTTTATCTTATTTTGTTTTGGTCATTTAGGCTAATTTTCCAGTTACGCCAAAAGGTGCCAGTCTAAGTCTCTCGCCGATTCTCTGAAGGTACAACTTAGCTAGGCCTCGGTCAATGGTCAAACTTTATGAAAAATGAAATGGTTGACATGGCCCAATATCTAGGTGCTTTCCTACTTGAATCTCTAGGTTATATACACTGAGCAAAAATGAATTTGCCAAGTGTACCACCAGGTACAAAACATTGTGTGTTTTTGTTAATAGAATTCTAAAAATGTAGCACCAAGTAAGTTGAAAGATCCTCCTGTTACTGGAATTTCTTTCTTCAAAGAATGAACCCACAGACCACAGATCATTGGTAAGACAGGATTTATTAGCCATAAAGGAATGCAGAAGAAGGAAAAAGCACCAGAGCTTCTGGCAAAGCGAAAGACCCAACACGAAGTCTCTGTGTGGGACCTTTGTCTAAGGGTCTATATAATCTGGAGAATTAAATTAGTCCAGGACTTGATAGGTGGAAAAACACCTTGTCAAAGTTAGCAAGTGTTAAATGAATGAATGCAGCCCTCCAGTGGGGTAAGGTTATTAGGTCTTTGCAGTTTTTGTCTCAGGGAAAGAATTAGGGTGTATGCTCCCTACTCAAGGTGGAACCACCCAAAACCTTTCAGGCTGCTTTGTTGAGGACCTTGCTAGAGCCTGGAAGGTGTCGCCAGGAGAGGGCAGCCTGTTTATGCCTAGAGATGGGGGTCTGATTTCTGAGCTCACATGGGCCTAGAGAATGGGGGTCCCTGTCCAGACCTGTGTGGGGGAACCCTGTATTGTTCTCCTTGACCAAACTCTAGTCAGGCTCCTCTGAGCCCTTTTTCAACTAGCTTCTGTCTCTGGGCTTGTCCTCAAGAGCTCAATGTTTGCAAGGATCCCACTAAGTCAGTTTAGCCAGAATCCTCACCCTCCAGCTCTGGGTCATCTTTGATATCTGATAAAATCCCTCATTCTCCTCCGTTCCCCAGGCGATGACTGATCATCCTGGCCTGCCTTCAGCAAGAATCCAGTTAAATAGGCTTCGCCAGCATTCACCTTAACCCCGGTGTTTCCTCCTAGTGATTTCCACCCCCTGACCCCCTCCCTGCTCCTTGGTTATAATCTCCCACTTGTCCCTGCTGTATTTGCAATTGAGACCAATATCTCTCCCCAGGTTACCAACACTTCTTTCTGTCATGGCTACGAAGCTGGGGTTCCCTGCAATCCTCCTTTCAGGTTCAATAATGTGCTGGAAAGTCTAACAAAACTCAGGGAACACTTTGCATATGCTTCCTAGAGCATTATGAAGGATACAAACGGACAGCCAGGTGGAAGGGACCATAGGGCAAGGTCAAGGCTCCCAAGCACAGAGTTTCTGCCCCGTGGGTTAGGCGTTTGTCATCCTCCCAGCACATAGAAGTGTTCCTTGACTTGGAAACTTTCTGAATCCCATTGTGTAGGGATCTTTGTGGAAATTTCTTTACACAGGCATGATTGACTCAATTATTCACTGTTGGTGATTGCCTTAATCTTGAGCCAACCTTGCCCTCTGAACCCCCCTAAGTCAGGGAGTGAGGCCGGGAGTTCCAACCCTCCTATCATGCGTTGATCTTTCTGGCTACCTGTCCCTTTCCTGAAGCTTTCTAGGGTTCCCAACCCATGATTCATCCCATTAACATAGACAAGGCACTTATCACTCTGGAGTTTCCGAAAGTTTAAAGGCTATGTGCCAAGAACTGGGGACCAAAAATGAAACATTTATTTCTTTATAAAACAGCTCTTAGTATATATTTGCTAAGTTGGGCACAATTCTACACCATGGGAATGATTTCTGAAATGCCCTGTCATAATTATAGTTTTTTTTATTAATTATTTTTTATTATATCATAACTGTACATTGATGCATTTATGGGGTTCACAATTTACTCATTTCTTAATAATTTTGAAATGTACCATTGCATCACACACATTAGGTGAGGTTCCCCCAAATACCCATCCTTCTCCCATATCCCCCCTTAACCTCAAAGAGATAAACCTCTTTCTGTTTCAGCACTAATTGAGCAGTTTATGTAACTGAATTGGTCAGGAATTGGGAGTACTTATTAGTAGAAGGAGAGGTACTTGGAAACTCTTGTAGTTGAGATGTCTAATAAAAAAATCCAGAAAATTTACAAACTTGGGTGGGATATAACTTAACTATAGAAATAGTATATTCCATCTTCAAGAAAATTTCAAATGCAAAACATGACTTTATTTGTATTTTATATGTTCTTTTATATGTTCTTGGTGTTTCATATGTTTTCTCTGGGAGCCAGTACTTTTTAAAAAAATTTTTTTTTTTTGAGATAGAGCCTCAAGCTGTCACCCTGGATAGAGTGCTGTGGCATCACAGCTCACAGCAACCTCCAACTCCTAGGCTCAAGTGAGTCTCCTGCCTCTGCCTCCCAAGTAGCTGGGACTACAGGCGCCCGCCACAATGCCCGGCCATTTTTTTGGTTCAGCGTCATTGTTGTTTGGCGGGCCCCGGCTGGATTCGAACCTGCCAGCTCAGGTGTATGTGGCTGGTGCCTTAGCCTGTTGAGCCACAGGCGCCGAGCCGGAGCCAGTACTTTTAAGTGAGAGGAAAAATCTGCCTTTTCCCTTTACAATTCCTCTATGTAATTCTCAGTATGACAGATTTCCTGCCAAGTTTATCAATCCATAGTTTACCATTTCCTTTCTTTGCTGTACCAGTTAGCAGAAGCTTTCCAAATCAGAATTTCACAAAACACCCCGGTTCATTCTATTCTATTTTTGAGTAAGTAAGTTAATTTTACACTCCCACCTGTGGTTCTCAAGCCTGTTTTAAAAATGTTGTAGAACCCCAAATTCAGGCTCATGTACCCAATGAACAGCTAAAGCCATACACTCTGATACCAGTGCTTGGAGAAAGAGAAAGGTTTATTCTATTTGACCGAAGCAAGAAGATAGGAGAGAAACTCTCAGATCTTCCTGCTCACAGAGTTGAGGCAGTGAGCGGGGTGTGGGGTGGCGAGTGGGGGAGAAGTCTGTGTTGTTCTTAGTCTCAGATAACACCTGGAGGAAACAGACTGGGCATTAGCAGCCGGTCTCAACTTTTTCAGGGGCATTCATTTCTTTCGCAGAACAAACTCACAAAATTTTCTTGTGACCCTGGAGCTGTCACATACTGTTAACAAAACAAAAACAATCCAAAACCATACACCAGCCTTTAATGATTACTGTGAGAATAAAGGGTATTAGGCAGGAAGCAAGTGGTTAACGCGTGTAAGCAACTAAGGGCCCAGTCCAGTTGTGTATTATTTTGGTCATTAAACATACCTGGGCACTAGAATCTAAAGGGCCCTGGCCACAAAATCACTGGGTTACAATTATACACTGGGTTAAGACAATGTTGGCATCAGATGGTGGTAGAATTTGAAAATTTTGCCCTTCTTTATTATCGTACCCTGGGATTAGCATTTCTTTAATTGCAGTAATTGGTTTTGTGTGACGATCTCCAGGATAATTCTCCTGTTGTTCCCGAGTTATTATTAAAACCAAGAGCTGAGGAGGTATCAAACATCTTGATTTGATGCACACAATTAGAGCGGGCCTCTCTCTGCAAGCTTTCTTAGAGGGCCCAGCACTGGCCTCCTGCTCCCACCCCCTAGTCATAGAACAGGTAGGGGAGGTTGAAGGACACGCCGCCTCTCCAGGGAAGTGGGGCCATGGCTGGGTCACTAAAGACACACCTATCAGGGGACCTAAGAAGGGCTGGAGAAAGAATCTTCTTTCCCCAGGGAAATTACTCAACACTTCTAGGGGAGATGAGAAAGGGTCATAAATGCTTTTTCTGTTTTTAGGGCACTGTTTTTCGAATGCCAAAAAGGGTCAGGGCAGGGCCCAGAGGAACTAGAACTGGGTGGTCATTGGGCTTTAAGGGCTGGCGGAGGTAGGGGTGAACTTCTACTGCGGAGTCCTACTTGCCCGCCTAAAAAAGCTGGCGAGAACCCAGGGCAGAGGCTTCTCAGTGTCAGAGGCCGGAGACGACTGTGCAGGCTGCTCAGCCCGCAGTAGTAGGGGACACTTGTCTGTACAAACATCTCCACTTGTTTAGGGTTTTTTTTTTTTTTTTTAATCCAAGAAGAATTTGTTGTTGTTATTGTTTTCCAACTGGGTCCTGGGATATTTTGTAATGCAGAATTGGGAGAAATAGATTGTGGGGGGATGTGCTGAGCTAGGCCGAAGGAAACCGGAAGGACTTGGACACAGGTTAGTTCAACCATAATACATTTAAGATGCGGAGAGAATAAAGAAGGAGAGTGAACTGAAACTTGGTAGCCTGGAAGGCGTGCCCTGAAGGTTGTGGTGGATGAGAAGCTTAGGAGGAGCTGGAGCAAGTGAGAAATCAGAGAAGAGAAGAAAGGATGTGGGAAATGTTGCTTTCCACCCCTCTTAATGCTTTTTGGGAACACAAGAATGGAATCCTTTTAAATTTCTCTTGGTCATTGGAGTGTCTATCTGTATATGCAGAGAGGAGCCATATCTATCTACCAATAGTGTACAATACCAGCTCTAAATAGCCTAATCACAGGCATGAAATTGTCCTTTGGGTTGACAAAATTGTCTGTGTTTTAAATACCATAATGTGCACGTGGGAAAATATAACCCATAACTGTATAACTCCTATGAATTGACAATAGAAGACTAGCAAAAAATCTTGAAAAACTGTAATTAGAAGGTAGTAAAAAGTCCAAGACTGTAAAGGCCCTAGGAGTAGAGTTCAAGGAATTTTTGACATTACAAGTTAGAAAGAACAAAAGCCATGTGGTATATAGGAGTGGGCCATACAGTGCAGGAAGTTGGCAAAGAAGTAACCAGTGCCCTGGAGAGCTAATTGGAAAAGCAGGTCCCTGAGAAGCACGGAGGTCAATAAAATGCTCTGTCTGGCTTCCTGCCCCGATACCTGTTCTCCATCACACATGGGCACCTCACGAGGTTTGGCTCAGGCCAGGAGTAGTAATTTGCCATCAGAAAAATGCAAGAATTCCTGGCCTGCTACCTCATCCTCTCCAATAACGGTGATTGTACCTAACACGTATTGAGCAAAGATATACAGTCATGTGCTGCATAACAACATTTGGGTCAGCGAGGGATGGTGTATATGACAGTGGTCCCCTAAGATTATAATGGAGCTAAAAATGCCTGTCCCCTAGCGACACCATGGCCATCCTAATGTTGCGGCACAACACGTTACTCACATATGTGGTGACACTGGTGTCAACAAACCAGTTGTATAAAAGTATACACACTGCACTGCCAGTTGTATAAAAGTACGGCCCATTAAATGATGTCCAGATGCAATACTTGCTAGTGATAATAAAGGATTATTATACTGATGTATTTACTACCCTATACATCGTTATAATGATTTTGAGTGTACCCCTCTTCTACTTACAAAAAAAAGTTAACTCTACAACAGCCTCAGGCAGGTCCTTCAGGAGGTAATCTGGAAAAAAATGCATTATAATCACAGAAGGTGACAGCTCCATGCCTGTTATTGCCCCTGAAGACCTTCCAGTGGGACAAGATGTGGAGGCGGAAGAGTGATCCGGATGATCCTGACCTTCTGTGGGCCTCGGCTAATGTGTGTGTTTGTGTCTTAGATTTTATCAAAAAGTTTAAAAGGTGAGAAAAGAATTTTAAAAGTTTAAAAATAGAAAAAAATCTTATAAAATAAAGATATAAAGAAAAATATTTTTGTACAGCTGTCAGTGTGTTTGTGTTTTAAGCTAAGGGTCACTACAAATGATTCTGAAAGTTAAAAAGATTAAGAAGTATATTAAGTAAGAAATTTATAGTCAGCTAAGGTCTATTTATTATTAAAGAAAGAAGGGAATTTTAGGCTGGGTGTGGTGGCTTATGCCTATAATCCTAGCACTCTGGGAGGCCGAGACAGTCTGATTGCTTAAGCTCAGGAATTATAGGGACTCTGCCTCCCCCCCCCAAATTTATTAATTTAATGTAGCCTAAATGTACAGGCTACATTAGTGTAAAGTTATGTCCTAGGCCTTCATATTCACTTAATAGTTGCTCATCCAGAGCAACTTCCATTCCTGTGAGCTCCAGTCATGGTAAGTGCCCTGTACAGGTGTGCCATTTTTTATCTTTCATACTGTATTTTGATATATATATATATGTATCAATCTTTATATATATATATATCAATCTTTTCATACTGTATTTAGTGTATATATATTTTTGGGGGGGGAGACAGAGTCTCTCACTTTGTCACCCTTGGTCGAGTGCTGTGGTATCACAGCTCACAGTAACCTTAAACTCTTGGACCCCAGGGATTCTCTTGCCTCAGCCTCCCAAGCTGGGACTACAGGCACCTGCCACAATGCCCGGCTGTTTTTATAGATAGAGTCTCTTGCTCAGGCTGGTCTCAAGCTTAAGAGCTCAGGCAATCCACCCTCCTCTGCTTCCTAGACTGCTAGGATTACAGGTCTGAGCCACCTGGCCCAGCCCTTACTGTATGTTTTCTATGTTTACATGTTTACCACTGAGTTACAATTGCCTGCACTGTTCAGTACAGGCCCCTGCTGGGCCGGTTCGTAGCCTGGGAGCAGAAGGCTGTGCCGTATAGCCTAGGTGTGCAGTGGGTTGTACCTTCTAGGTGTGTGTAAGCGCACTCTGTGATGTCCGCACAATGACAACATCCCCAAGTGAAAAACATTTCTCAGAAGGCTCCCTGTTCTTAAGCACAGGATGAGTGTTTGTGTGTGTGCACATGTGTGCCAGGTACTGTGTGTGTATAGATACAAGCAGCCTCTAATTTAATTTTTACCTCTGTTTGAGTCATACGTTACTACCCTTGTTTTCTGTAAGAGATGGAGACTTAGGAAGTTGAAGTAATAATGTCTCATTGGTCTTCAACCTGTTTGTTGGTTTTAAGCAGAAAGAGATTTGATTTTCTGTAGTTTGAAATGAGCTTCCTAAGTATAGATTTCTGGGTATTTCTCCTGCGTGACATTTTCTGAGATTCCTGATTCTGTGGTCTGGTATCTTAGTTTTGGAAAATTCTTGGCCATTATTTTCTTCAAATATTTCTTTTGTTCCTTTCTCTATTTCTCTTTCGGCATTTCCACTATGTGTGCATTAACCTTTGTAATTCTGTCACCATTCTTGAGTATTCTGCTTTATCTTTTTCCTTTTTTTTTTCCTCCTTGGATTCAGTTTTAAAAGTGTCTGTTGATATTTTTGCAAGTTTGCTGAGTCTTTCCTTAGCTGTGTCCAGTCTATTTATGAGTCCATCAAAGGCATTCTTCATTTCTTTGTTACAATGTTTTTGATTTCTAGCATTTTCTTTAAGTTTTTTCTTGGAGTCTTCATCTCTCTACCCATCTGTTTTCACATGTTGTTTGCTTTTTTCCATTAAATGCCTTTGTCATATTCATAATGGTTCTTTTTTAATTTTTAATTTTTTTGTGGTTTTTGGCCGGGACTAGGTTTGAACCCACCACCTCCAGCATATGGGGCCGGTGCCCTAATTCTGTGAGCCATAGGTGCTGCCCAATAATGGTTCTTTTTTATTATTTTTTTATTTTTTTAGCAGTTGGGGCTGGGTTTGAACCTGCCACCTCTGGCAGGGCCATATGGGGCCAGCGCCCTACTCCTTTGAGCCACAGGCGCTGCCCTAATAATGGTTCTTTTAAATTTCTGGTGTGATAATTCCAAAATCTCTACCATGTCTGAGTCTGGGTCGGTGCTTGTTTAGTCTCCGTATTTTTTACCTTTTAGGATGCCTTGTAACTTGTTTTGAGAGTCAAACATGATATACCAGGTAAAAGGAACTAAAACAAATAAGCCTTTTCGTGTGAAGTTGTATGTTAATTTGCCCAGGAATTAGGGTGGGTTTACTGTTTAGGGGCTGTAAGTGTTAGGGGGTAATATTTCATTCAGTGTTCTTGCTTGATTCCATTCTTGTATTTACATTTTCCTGGAGACCTAACTAGGATATGAGGCTTGCAGTTCTGTGAGCTGCGATCCTGTTTTTATATAGAAGACCTGCAATATTGGTGAGGTGTAGGGGGAGGGAAAACATCATACAGGCCTATGATGAGTTCTGCTTTTCAGTGAGCTGTGTCGCAGGGCTGTGACTTTCTAAGTACATGCTTCTCAGTTTCTGCTCCCTTGCCTTACATAATCCAGGAAGGGTACAGGAGGCTGGAGTTGGCTATTTCCCTTCTTGTAGGTCAGTCAAGCTTTGGTAAAATTCTATTAGGCTCTTGTAAAATACAGATGCTCCTTGACTTATGAATGGGTTACATCCTAATAAAGCCATTGTAAGTTGGAAATGCGTTAATATGCCTTAACCCACCGAACAGCATAGCTTAGCCTAGTCTAACTTAAACGTGCTCAGAACACTTTCATTAGGCTGCATTTGGGGCTCGGTGCCTGTGGCTCAACAGGCTAAGGCACCAGCCACGTACACCAGAGTTGGTGGGTTCGAATCCAGCCAGGGCTCGCCAAACAACGACAGCTGCAACCAAAAAATGTCCGGGCCTTGTGGCGGGCACCTGTAGTCCCAGCTGCTTAGGAGGCAGAGGCAAGAGCTCTCTTGAGCCCAGGAATTGGAGGTTGCTGTGAGCTGTGATGCCACAGCACTCGACCCAGGTTGACAGCTTGAGGCTCTGTCTCAAAAAAAAAAAAAATAGACTACATTTGGGCAAAAACATCTAACACAATGTCTACTTTACAGTAAAGTGTGGAATAGCTCATGTGATTTATAGAATATTGTACACTGTGTTGAAATTGCAACACTTTTGTAACATTGTAAAATCAAAAATTGTAAGTCAACAGGTATGTTTCAAAATGGTTAGTTTTTCTTTCCTCCTGCAGGATGTACAAGGAAATTGTTCTCTGAGCCTCACAAAGTGAATGTGGTAGGGTTCCTACAGGTAACATGTATAAAAGTGTGGGAACCCCCCTCAGATTGCACACAGGAGGGAGTTAAAAACCCTTGAAGGGTAGCTAGTCTACGTTGAGCCTTCCGAAATTCCTCAATTACAGTTCTAACTCTTCCTACCAGCATTGGCTTCTGTTCCTAGTAAGCTGTGGCTTTCCGATTCTACATGTTTGTCTCTGCAATGTTTGGAGAAGCAGTTTGTGCCTTCAATTCTCTGATAGATCTAAGACGGCTTGTTTGTTCTTTTTTTTTTTTGGCAGTTTTTGGCCGGGGCTGGGTTGGAACCCACCACCTCCAGCATATGGGGCCGGCACCCTACTCACTGAGCCACAGGCGCCTCCCCTAAGAAGGTTTGTTGATTTTAAGTTTGTGTGGCTTTTTCCTTGTTGTTAGGACAGGACTTTCCTATCCTGTGCATTAACCTTTGTAATTGTGTCACATTGTTGTTGTAAAGACTTTCAAAGTCTTTACTTGTCAGAATGGAAACCAAAAGTCTCCCAGAAAGAAATTTAATAAGCTTATAGCTTCTTTAGGAAGGCTGGAAGAGTGGAAGTTGCAGGCTTCCACTGAACTTTTGGTTTCAAGTTCGCTGCTGCTGTTGCCATAACTATGTCCACCGCAAAGCTGATCCAACACTAAAGTCTGGGATTTGACCCCAAACTGTCATATGTGTCAGCCTCATCTCGCTTGTTCACCATCATAGTAGCATCTGCTGCTCTGAACATTAGGACAATCTTGTCACTAGTCCCACATCTAATTAATAACTATATTCCTTTTTGTTTGTCAGTTTGTTCTTTGTTCCGATTCTCCAAGTCCCTACTTTGTATTCCATTTTCAGTTATTGGGTCTTTGTCTTCTTTCCCAATGTCTGATTCTCTTGCTGTCTTGCAACCCTGGCCTGCTCGTCCTGCACAAAGTCCTATCTTCTTCTTCTTTTTTTGAGACACTCTGTCACCCTGAGTAGAGTGCTATGGGGCCATAGCTCACAGCAACCTCAAACTCTTGAGTTGAAGAGATCCTCCTGCATCAACCTCCCGAGTAGCTGGATTGTTGGCACCTGCCACAACACCCGGCTACTTTTTCTATTTTTAGTAGAGATGGATTTCAGCTCTTGCTCAGGCTGATCTCAAACTCCTGAACTCAGGTGATCCATCCCCTTTGCCTCCCAGAGTGCTAGGATCACAGGTGCGAGCCACCACACCAGGCCCTTGAGAGGATTGCCCCTACCTGTGACTTGTTTACCAGGTTCTCCGTCTATTTGCCTGATCATTCATCTGTTTATAACACGCCTGTTGAGTGAAAAAAGATTCATGATATATAATTGAAAGCAGCATATTATCAAAAGCATGGTGTGTATCACATAAATTTTATTTCTGTGTGTGTGCGTGCAGACACATGGAGGACACAAAGGCTGGAATTATAAACACAAACATAGTAACAGTGAACATCCATGTGTAGTTGAATGAAGACAATTTTATTTTCCTTTTGTTGTGGAAAAAGTATATATTCTTAAATTTCCATACTGAGTATGCATAACTTATGTGAAAAATATATTCAGGACTGTTTTGGGAGGATACCACAAGTTTGCTCATTTTCTCTGGTTGATAGCCTAGCAGCTTACAATTTTTTCCTGAAGTAAACCAAATAGAGAACCAAGATCAAAAATATACTGTGTCATTGGCACTCCGTGTGTGCAAATTTCAAGGCTAATAAGGTCCATCACTACTCTTACTTCACTTAAAATATGTATAATAGAACTGTAGAAATTATCTTGTGATATAACTGCAGCCACAGTTCTTAGAACACCATTATCCTTCAAAGATTTCAATATCACACACAATTGGAGTCATCAAACTGGTAGGAGAATCACTTTTATTTTGTAAAACTGCATTATTTTTCTGTGCTTTTCAGTCTTCAGAGTATCATAAGTGACACAAAGCTGTCAACAGATTTCCCAAGAATGAGAAGCTTAAAGGCAATTTCTCTCAAGAGCTAGAAGGAGTTAATTTATGAGTCAGAAAAAAATAAGGCAAATTTGCTATGTGCCAGGAACTCTTCCGAATATTTGGCAAGGATAAATTAATTTACTTCTTAACAATGGCTCTAAGTTGTTAGTATTATTACTGTTCCTGTTTTTACAGATAACAAAATCCTGGGGGGGGGGGCGGCATCAACTATGTTAATACTAAAGTCCCATAAGATGAGACTATAATTGAATAAGTCACTTAAGTAGTATCCCTACTTGCGGGCCACTCTCAGAGAAATTTTGACTTTGTTCCCCTACAGTGGAGGCTTTTTACAAAACCCTTAAAGGCAGGAATGGATTAACAAGCTATGGTATATGTACACTATGGAATACTATTCAGCCATTAAAAAAAATGGAGACTTTACAGCCTTTGTATTAACCTGGATGTAAGTGAAACACATTATTCTTAGTAAAGCATCTCACGAATGGAGAAGCATGAATCCTGTGTACTCAAGTTTGATATGAGGACAATTAATGACAATTATTGACACGGTGGGGGTGAAGGAAGGGGAGAGCAGAGAGAAGAAAAATGAAGGAGGGGTGGGGAAAGGACGAGCAGAGAGAGGGACGGAGTAAGGGGGGGTGGGGTCTTGGGGTCTTGGTGTGTGCCACACCTTTTGGGGGCAAAAACGATTGTAAGAGTGTCTTTTCCTAACAAATGCAACCAGTGTAACATAGTTTCTTGTACCCTCAATGAATCCCCAACAATAAAAAAAATTTAAAAAAAAAGTTCACATGAAGAAAAAAATAAACAAAACTCTTCCACACATCTTACCAGGGAAACTTTGCCAATGGAATCATTTGACTTCATTCCCTCTTGCATTGTTAATTAATTAATTAATTAATTAATTTATATATTTATTTATACAGAGTCTCACTTCGTCACTCTGTGTGGAGTTCCATGCCATCATAGCTAAAGTTAAAATATTTTCCTATAAAATGTTTCTTCGGATTCTTTTATTTTATACATTACTAGAAGTATTATGAAGAGATTGAGAAGATTATTCAATGTAATTTTGATGTGCATTATTCTATTAAAAACAGTTGTGTCTGTGGTTGCTTAAATAGCACATATACTAAAAAAAAAAGAAAAGAAAAGAAAAAATAGTCTATGTTTCATTGTGTTCTAAGACTGAAATATAAGACATGAAATAATGAAAAATGAAAATCCTAGAAGAAAAGTTAGGATAAATTCTTGGATATTGGCCCAGGCAAAGAAATTATGACTAAGACCTCAAAAGCAAATGCAACAACAATAAATAAATAAATCTTAATTAAAGTAAAAGTTCTGCACAGCAAAAGAAATAATCAACAGAGTAAATTGGTAATCTACAGAATGGGAGAACATGTTTATACAATGCATATCTAACAAAGGACTAATTCCAGAATCTACAAGGAACTCAAACAAGTCAGCTGGAAAAACAGACAACCTCATTAAAAAGGCGGCAAAAGACATGAATAGACATTTTTCAAAAGAAAATATATAAATTGTCAACAAGCATATGAAAAAATTCTCAGCATCAGTTTATCATCATAGAAATGCAAATCAAAACCACAGAGATGCCACATTACCCCTGTCAGAATGATAATTAAAAAGAAAAAGAAAAAGCAATAGATGCCTACATGATGTGCTGAAAGGGAATGCTATGTCCTGTTAATGAGAATGTAACACAGTATGGAGATTTCTTAAAGAACTAAATGTAGATCCACCATTTGATTCAGCAGGCTCACTACTGGGTATATACCCAAAGAAAAAGATATAACTATATTAAAACCCATACACATATTCGTTTAATGTAGCACAATTGCCAATTACAAAGATACGAAATCAACCTGAGTGCCCATCAACCTAGGATTGGATAAAGAAAATGTGGTGTGTATATATATATATACCATGCAATGCTATTTGGCCATAGAAATGAATGAAATAATGTAACTTGGAGAGAGAACTGGAGGTCATTATTTTAAGTGAAGAATCTTAGGAATGGTAAAGCAAATTATGCATGGTCTCATTTATAAGTGGGAGCTAAACAACAGGTATTCAGAGTCATACAGAGTGGTAAAATGGGCATTGTGACTGAGAAGTAGGAAAAATAGAAGCAGGGTGACAGACAAAAAACTGTTGGACACAATGTACATTATTTGGGTAACCAACACTAAAAGCCTAGACTCCACTGTGCAATTCATTCATGTAACTAAACCATTTGTATGTCTTTAATCTATTGAAAAAAATTGTAAGTTGTTTTAATTTACTTTACACTTATTTTACACAGAGGCATTATATGCCCTACATATTGCGAGTTTGCAGAATTGTATCAATTTAGAATTTATCTAATAGCACAATATGCAGCAGAAAGATATATATACATAGAAATTTGCCAAAATCCCCACAAGTTTACGTTACCTTTCTGGTATAGTTCTTAGAGAGAAATAAATGGCATATGTATTTTAGTGCCAAATCTTACTTTCATATGGAGCTCCAATTTTCATGAAATGCTAACTTTAAACAATTGAGTTGATAATTTACCTTTAAAAACTCTGATCCTTTGATTCAGTTATTTTAAGATAAATCAGTCTATCAACTTATAGAACTTAAATTGAGTTACAGGAAACTTTTGTGCAGCCTCAGGCTTTTTTTTTTTTGAGACAGAGCCTCAAGCTGTGACCCTGGATAGAGTGCTGTGTCATCACAGCTCACAGCAACCTCCAATTCCTGGGCTCAAGCGAGTCTCCTGTCTCCGCCTCCCAAGTAGCTGGCACCACAGGTGCCTGCCACAACGACCAGGCATTTTTTGGTTGCAGCCGTCATTGTTGTTTGGCAGCCCGGGCTGGATTCGAACCCGCCAGCTGAGGTGTACGTGGCTGGCGCCTTAGCCCGTTGAGCCACAGGCGCTGAGTCGCAGCCTCAGGCTTTTAACAATAAAAATGTTAGCTGATAATAGACAATATGTCTACATGAACACCGTCGAAGCTTCTTGCTTAAGTGAAATGTTGAGTTAAAAACACAGAGAAATAAACACATTTTAAGAGAATGTTTGTTTGTTTAGCAGTTTTTGGCCAGGGCCGGGTTTGAACCCACCACCTCCGGTATATGGGGCTGGCACCCTACTCCTTTGAGCCACAGGCACTGCCTGTGTTAAGAGAATGCTAACTAATAAATTGCTATTGTGTTCATTATCTTATATAACTATCAGAACAATAGGCTATTCGAGTAAAGACAGGGAGAATATAATCTAGCAGTTCATTAGACAAAACTAATATTACTTGGTTAACTGAATGATCTGAATGATTGAGCACCATTGATATATAATGTTTGCAATTGTAAGTATTTTAAGAAAGTGAAGACTAATTTTGTGTTGCCACCTGTAGCAGACAACATTTAACAAGCTGTTTCCAATTTTGGTCCTTACAAACTTATTTAGTAAAAATGAGAGAACACTTAGATGCTGTGAGAGCGATCTAGAGAGATCTACCTAAAGCCATACCAAATAATACATATTGAGAGTATTTTGATATTAAGCTTAGACAAGAACAAAATAACGTCACAATCCCTGCCGTAGAAAGTTAGAAGGTACAGTGTGTATCACCACACAATGCCCAGAAAGGGCACACGGCAGTCAAGGAATCATGTTTCTTCGGCTTTGTTGGATTTACATTGAAAAGAGTGTAAATCCCCAAACCTGGAAATCAAAAGAAAACTTTAGATCTTTGACTAAGAAATATTAATTTTAACTGAAATTCCCATATTAGAATGTACAATATTATAAGGAAGATATTAAAGGAGCAGTTAATTTGCTTGCTACAATTCTGGGAGAGGATTCTACCATGTTGACCTAACAGAATAGATAACCTCATCCTATCTTAAATTGCACTGATGCTCTGATAGTCTTACTGCTATAAAAATATATTAAACTTCAGTGGCTTTTTCATGCCTGTGGTTCTTTTGGAACATCCTTCCTGAAAATGATGATGGTTTATAGATCATGTTCTGCAGAACTGTAAAATATTTAGCAGGAGTGAATGAGACAGGGAGAACTTCTTGCGACTTCACTGTAAATCCGCTAACCTCTCTGAAGTATAAATCAGAAGAATACAATATAAATCAAAATAGAATAGGAGACTCACCAAAGCAAGTGTTACAAAAAATACTATGTACTATTGAACACCAATAAGTCTTCCTTGACATTTAATGTTGGTCTTACGTTTATTTAAAAAAATAGTATCCTTTGAAGTACAACTTTTATATAAAAACCTATTTCAAGCAACCTTTATAAAAAGAAGTCAATGATGAGATTATATAATTTTTCCATCTCCATGTAAGAATATAAATTATTCGTGTTATCAATTTTCTTTTTATTATAAAAAAATGAATGATTTCTGCCTACAAATTAATATTGGCAAATCACAGAACATACAGGTTAATCTTCTATGATGGTATATACACACACACACATATAATTATGCACTGTGAAGAAAATTGTAGCACATTTTTGAATTAATTACCTTGAAATTAAAGTAATAGTTAAATTTACTAAAATTGAATTGTATAATAAAACCAAATCTTAAAGCAATATTTATGTTGACAGAATAAAAGATTTTAACAAAAATTTAATTCATAGTCTTAATTATATCCTTGAATAATTACAATGGATACACAGTCCTTTTTTCAAAGGAAACATATTGACTCTGACTTCAAACATATTTAATGATAATATGGGAAATAGGACACACACATCTACATGATACAAAATAATAAAAAATGCAGAACAGTGAAGAAACAAAAGAAAATGCTATTAAAAGGCATAATTTTATGATTTTTAAATGTTAAATTCCACAAAACAGACAGTAAATCTATATCTACATGTTATGTGTTATAATGACCCTTGTCTTCTGAACAAAAAAAGATTATGAAATAATATAAAACATATTCCAGATTATCTTTATACAGCTGTAAAGGTGGCTTAGGCATTGGCCATCATTACCTATAAATATTTCTCATTTTATCTATAATACAAAGCACAAGCAGATCATACCTTTATGGTTCTAGATACAAAATTTCAAAAGTAATTGTAATTTCTCTGTCATCAAAAATGCAATTACCACTAGATTTGTTTTTTAACAATCTACAAATTCCAGAATTCTTTATGACTAGAGTCGTGTGGCTTAACCCACCTGCTTACAATTGATGACCATTTAAAATCAACTGATGTATCAATAAGTACTGAAAACAGTTTATGGATAATTCCAAGACACAATCTCTTAAAAGGTTTCATACAATAATTTAATCATTCAAAATTTCATCTGATGATGAATTTATAAAATAACTGGTTTTCTTATTAGCAAAGATTTTTCTATGTTCTCTGTGCTTGACTGATAAACATATATATATATATATATATATATAGAGAGAGAGAGAGAGAGAGAGAGAGATAATTTTTGCAAATAATCTAAGGAAAGTGCTAAATATAAATAATGAGCAACAGAATCTTCAAATAATAAAATGTATTGAGCGGCACCTATTACTCAGTGGGTAGAGTGCTGGCCACATACACCAAGGCTGGTGGCTCGGACCTGCTAAACAACAATAACAACAGCAACAAAAAAATAGCCAGGCTTTGTGGCAGGCACCCTAGCCCAGCTACTTGGAAGGCTGAACCAAGAAAATGGCTTAAGTCCAAGAGTTTGAGGTTGCTGTGAGTTATGACTCCACGGAACTCTATTGAGGGTGATACAGTGAGACTCTGTCTCAAAAAAATAAATAAAATGTATTGGATATATTATATTAAATAATTATAGACCACATTTAATACATGTCACATTAAATCATCAAATTCATACAGCAACTAAATAGTAACAGAAGTTTTAGCAGAAGTTAACAGGTTCAAACACTGGTTCAAGTCAACAATATGACATCTGTAGTACCTTAAACTAGCATTATTTTTTGTTCAGGGAGGTAAATCCAAATAAGCACCTATCTAAATTACTCTGTACAAAGAGTTTGATTAGTTTTACAAAAGCTAGTCTGATGAAGTCACACTCAAATGAAAGCTTTCTGCGAAAGAAGACTCTTTCATTTTTAGGAACAGTAATATTGAGACATCTGAAAGAGTACTCTAGTTAGAATGAGAAATTAGTTTTACCCCAAACAAAAATATAAAAGCAAAAAAGAGGCAGAGGTGTTTTAATGCAAGATGATACCAGTCACTGAATTTGAATATTCAGAACTTGAAGCACTGGCAGAATATTCAAGTGCGATCAGTTTTCAGGTATTTGATGCAATAGTAAAGCAAGAGAAGAAATGTGCTTAGGCCATAGCAGCAGGTCTCAACCTATGGGCCACGACCAATGAAAATACATCCTGCATATCACATATTTACATTACGATTCATAACCGCAGCAAAATCATAGTTATGAAGTAGCAATGAAAATAATTTTATGGTTGGGGGTCACCACAACACAAGGAACTGTATTAAAAGGTTGCAGCATTAGGGAGGTTGAGAACCACTGGGCTATAACATCAACCTTCAGACACTCTATAAATCACAGTCAAAGTTCTAAAATATGTAGGACATCCAACGTAAATAACAACGTAGAGAAGAAAGACAGAGGAAGACATTTGAATAGTACATACAGTTAGCTGGTATGAGGAAGAAGAGGTAGGAAAACTTTACTGAAATCAATGGAAGTTTCAAAGAAAATAAAGAGAATGAGTAAAAAGGTTAAAAAGAGGACATTGTTTATGGTCATAAATGACTTTTAGGGAATTGCATGTAAAGGATCTCTCAATGGCTTTACAAATAAGGAACAAGTATGGGTGAAGAGAACCAGATGCCAAGTGTAAGGTTACAGGTGAAGGTGAAAGTTTTGACACGGTCTATGACTGATGAAACAGCATCTATAACGGAGGATGGCACTGAGTCAAAATTTGTGTGATGGAACATCTTTATTTAAGAAAATCAACAAACATAACTGAGTCATTCAATAATGGACATGGTGGAACTTAACAGATAGGTACATGTATGCTTAGTTGTGCTTTTTACTAGAGAGTTATTCTTTTCGATATCTTTATTGAGGTAAGATTAACAAATAAAAATTGCATATATTTAAGGTATATATCTTGATGTTTTGATACACATTGTGGAATAATTGCCATAATGAGGCTAATTAACATACTTCTCACTTCACATAGTTAATGGGAGTGTGTCCACGTGTTTATGTCTGTGTTCAGAACACTTAAGGTCTAGCCTCTGCCAGGCAATACTGATAGCGCCTGGGGAGGCAGAGTGGGAACATTGCTTGAGGTCAGCATGAGCCAGAACAAGAACAAGACCCTGTTTCTACAAAAAATAGAGAAATCAGCCATTGTAGTCCCAGCTATTCAGAAAGCAGCCGCAGGAAAATCACTTGAGCCCAATGGTTTGAGGTTGAGCTATAACACCACTGTGCTCTACCCCGAGGTGACAGAGTGAGGCGCTGTCTCCAAAAAGTCAAATTAAAGGGGAGAAAAACCACTGAAACCAAAACAAACAATTGAAAACTATACTCTTAGGAATTTGTCAGTAAACAATAGTTTTGTTAACTGCATTCACATTGCCGTACATTACATTTCCAGAACTTTCTTATCTTAGATAACTGAAACTTCTCATACCTTGACAAGATCTCCCATTTACTGATTCCCTTAGCCCCTAGACTACACCGGTTTCCTCCCTGGCAGTTTTCCAAACTGTACACCTAAAATCGAACTTTTAGAGCAAGGTGATTGTGTCACCAGGGTAGTGGCCTGGCCCCTGGACCTGCTTTCTTAAAAAATCATCCAGATAGAGGAAAAAACTTATGTTGATTACCCAGGTGAAAATAAGTAAACAATATAGAAATAGCAAGATGGTTTATTGGAGTGCAAAGATTCACAATAAAACACTCACGTTTTTACTTTTATCTAATGATATTTCAAAGAACTATTAAAATAATAATTATATTTAAATAATGTTATTCTACTAAGTAATAAGTTTACTTTTATCTAATATTTCAAAGAACTATTAAAATAATAAATTATATTTTAAAAATATATATTTAATAATTATATTTAATTATATTATTATATTTAATAATAAACTCATTTTACTTAGTAATGGGTTTACTTAAACTTATTACTTAAATCAAAGTCTTAATTGTCTATCTTAATATCTAGTCTTTTCCATATAAATTCTTAGGTAAGTTTCTCTACCACTTACTGACTTGTGAAAAATAAAAAAGTAATTTCAACAAATCAAATTTCATTGTCTCATCTATAAAACACAGACAATTCCTTTCTTTTTTTAAAAAAACAGATATTTTCTCAACACAGGTTTTAAGATTAAATTAGTTCATAACTTTTCAATTAATCTGTAAAATTTGAAACCCTAACGAAATGAATGGTATTATTTCAAATAACTTGCTTTAAACTGTGGTAAAATACATGCTTATTGTGTACAACTGAAACAGCCTATTTTAAGAAAATTAAAATCTCTCATAGAAATATTAGAATTAACAATTTCTAGGGATATAAGTTTTCGTATGTTATTTTATATTATCATCATATAGTTTTGTATCCTGGTTTTTACCTTAGAACCATAATATTTTAAACATTTTTCAAATTATTAAATATTCCTTTAAAATTAACTTCAAGCCCGAGTAAACATAACACATGTTAAATCTACGAGTGTCTCATTTCACTAAGGGAATTTGGAATCTCTCATGTAATAATTTAGGCTGCTTTCAGAAGTTTTTATAAGCAAGACTGTATTCAAAGCAAGAGTGTATTCCCACTCTGCCTTTTGAATTTTCAATTAAATTCAGATTTGATTTTTGATTTCAATAGATTTAGGGTTTAAATGTGTTTGTTGTTACATAGATGAATCATATAATGCTGGAGTCAGAGATATTAATGTACCATCACCAGAATAGCACACATCGTACCTGAGAGGTAACTTTTTTATTCCCTACTCCCCTCCCAACCTGCCCCATTCTTTGTTTGCACGTCCATGACACCACTTTCACCATATATGCCCATTTTTAGGTCCCACTTATGAGAACATGTGGTGTTTATTTTTCCATCCCTAAGATACTTCACTTAGGATATTGGTCCTTGGTTCCGTCCAAGGTGCTGCAAAAGACCTTATTTTATTCCTTTTTATGGCTGAGCAGTAATCCATGGGTGTGTGTCCTGTGAATGCAACATGTATGTGTGTGGTTTTATACATCTAAAACATTTTCTTTACCCACTTAGTTATTTGAGCTTAAGCTGATTCCACATCTTTGCCATTGTGAATTACTATACCGCAACAAACATGTGGGTGCAGGTGTCTATTTGATTTTTTTTTTTCCTTGCATAGTTACTGGATTACTGGATCAAATGGTAGGTCTACTTTTAGCTTTTTAAGGAATACCCATACAGCTTTCCATGGAGGTTGTACCAATTTATATTCCAATCAACAGTTTATAAGTGCATCCTTTTCTCTGCATTCTCACTGACATCTATTATTTTTTAGCTTACTTTGCATTTACTCGGTGATTAATGATGTTGAGCATTTTTTCGTATGTTTTTAAAATGATCAAAAGTCTTCAATGATAACACATTTGTACATCAAGATATCATTAGAATAAAAGTTAAGAAATAATTTACCCAGGTCAAAAAGCAATCATATTTCAAGAACTTTGGTGTGAATTATCAAATCGACTAGTAGAAATAATTTAAAAATATTCCTGCATGAACAATTTGAGTGATAGTTCATGGTATCACACTCTCTGTAATAAAATGGGTATCATGTCAATCTTTCTATTGTGTTAGAGAGAAAATTCTATTTCATTATTGTTTTAATATGCCAATTAAGCAATTATCACAGAGGTTGAATTTTTTTTGCTGTTTTCAATAGTCATCTTTAGTATGTGGCTTGGTAGAATTACACTATATATTCTTTTGTGTCTGCTTTTTCTTTCCAACTCAGCATGTGTGTGTACATATACAGGGTAGACATAAAATTTGTGGGCAACTTAAATTTAAATTGCACATGAACTTTATGTCTACACTGTATATGTGTACACATCTATACCTATCTACACATACACATATAACAATTTTAAATTGAATTCCATTCAGAGATGATTAGCCAGTTTTCTTAATGGACAAATGAACAACCGGTTATTTCATATTGATATCTTTTGTATGTAATTTTCTTTAAGCTGTGTCACACTTTATCAATTATATAATTGTTTGTGAGCCATTTTCTTGGAGATTAGTGGATTAAAACAGTGTGTCTGCGTTACATGTCACTCATTTTGAAAATGCCTCCCAGAGACGGTTTACCGATTTCATGCCATGAACAACAGCACATGAGGATAGCTTCAGCTTTTCTGTTTTTGTTTACTGGGGTTTTCTCCCAGATTCTCCCTGGAATTAAGTTTGAGTTGTCAGTTCCTTTAACATTTTTCTAATTTTCAATGGAGAAATAAAGGAAGTTAAAAAAAAGTTGAACACGATTTTCTATTAGTAAAAGTCTAAATTCTTTATATTTCTCCTAGTGTGCAGGAAGTTACTAGACCTTAAGTTATCCAATCCATCTCTAACAACCAGTGAATACATAGGCAGTGTCTAATCTCTAAGACAGAAGATCTTTTGAATTATCTACCTATAATACCAGAAAGCAAGCTAGCATTACACCTAAGTGTCTGTTACAGGGATTGTAGGGAACTAATAAAATGAAAGGAAACTAACACGTGAAGTGCTTTCCAATTAACTAACTTAATTCTGACAAAAGACTTGGAAATGAAGATTGTTTCTTTTATATATATTAAAATATTAATGTTTAGAGTTGCTATCAAGGACATGGTAAACTAGGACACTTGTGAGTAATGGTAAACAAGTAACAACGAATAAGCCTTCACTAAAATCCATTGCTTAAGGCTATTATTTTTCCTTGATTAATCATTCCCAAAATATAAGCCCATTTTTTCCTAAGAAAATACAAAAAAAAAGATAAACTATAGCCTAGAAACACATGACTTTATTGAAATTAAAGTAAGGTAGAGTATGTGCTTAAAATAGCCAGGAAATAATTGGGGTGCTTTATTTCTAGGGCTGATTCTATGACTGAAACAAGTCAATTAAATTTTATTGATTTATATTTTCAAGTTTGTAGAACAAGTGTGATAAAAATAAAATTGGATGCTGCTCTGAAACTAAGATTTCAGAGCTGGTGGCCTGGCTGCTATAGATTTTTCTGTGCCAATTTTTAATAAATAAAGCAATTTTTAATGATTGTTAAAGTTCTGTGTCATATTCACACAAATGCTTCTCCAAATAGATGGTTGGTATTTACATGTAGTTGCACTTGCCCCATTTTTCATTTATTTCTTTTGTATTTTATGACATGTTCAGAAAATCTTTTCCTACACATTAGAAACATTATAAAAATTTTTACTCCTTCATATTTTAAACACTAACTGCTAGGATTTATTAACCTCAATCTTGTTTGCTGGCTTGGCACCTGTGGCTTAACAGGCTAAGGTACCAGCCACGTATACCTGAGCTGGCGGGTTCGAATCCAGCCTGGGCCCGCCAAACAACAATGACGGCTGCAATCAAAAAATGGCTGGGCATTGTGGCGGGCACCTGTAGTCCCAGCTACTTGGGAGGCAGAGGCAAGACACTCACTTAAGCCCAGGAATTGGAGATTGCTGTGAACTATGATGCCACAGCACTCTATCCAGGGTGACAGCTTAAGGCTCTGTCTCAAAAAAAAAAA